>BMAV01003034.1:211031-271607 GCA_019973955.1 Trichonephila inaurata madagascariensis
ATAAAAAAAAAAAAAAAAAAACTTTTATTCTACAAATATCGAAACACGTTTTATTTAAAAGAAATGACTTGTCTTACGAACTAAAAGAGTTGTAGTTCTAGAAGTATACTATTTTTTCAAAAGTTTGGGATAGTACCTCGAATAAATAATTTCAAAACATAAAAGCAATGTATACTAATATTTCAGATTTCTTCGCTATAAATGGGGTGCGCGTTATATGGCGAATATACCTAAAAATTAAAAAAATCAACTTTAAAGTATAGGTGCGCGTTATACGCTAGATTTTACGGTATTTAGTACATTTTAAGAAAAAAAAGGCTAAAATTAAGAAGAGAAAAATAAATTATTATTACCAAAATGGGAAAAAATGGGTGTACAAATAGTAAATGAACAAATTCTCAATTTTTCAATTTTGATGTATTACTTTGCTATTCCTTTTTGAAATGACCTTCAGGATAAGAGATATTTTAATTTGTACAAAAACTAGAGCACTGTATCTTAGTTATTACATGAAATTGCTTAAAAAAACTGTGATTATTATTCTCATAAAGAACTGTAAATTTTGTAATAAAACAGCGATTGATAAATCTGAAGTTTAAAACACTTTTACTGTTATACAGAACATACACACACAAAAAAATTACAGAAAATTATTTAAAAACCTTTTTGAGGAATCGCTGTCCTCGTTTGAACTTTTAAAAAAAAAAACATAAAACAAATTTCGAGTAAAACGCATTTTAAAGTTTGACATCTTATGTCAAATTTCTTCAAACTTTGCCATCTGCTTTTACTAAAACACCAGTAGTTTTTGTTCTAGTGAAAGGAAAATAAAAAACTTGCTATTTTTATAAAGCTAATAGTATGGCATATAAAATAAAATTAAATAAAAAAATTGTCACGTTTTCTAAAAAATCATGGTTTTAAGGTAATCAGATACCTTAATAATGTATTACTTAGGAAAAAGACGATGTTTTCTATCTATAAGGTATTTTCATACAATGAATCAACAGAATAAATTGGTGCAAAAAATATTAACTGTATAATGCCGGGGAAAAAATAAGAAAGAAACATCCAAATGTAATACATCACCTAATTGAACAAAAAGTAATGCATATATTCGATTCATGCATTATTTATACATAGAATAATAAATAGAAAAAGGTTTACCATCGTCGTCTGCGTCATCGTCACAGGCATCTCCTACGCCGTCTCCATCTGAATCAATCTGGTCTGAATTCGGAACCGTAGGGCAATTGTCACAAACGTCTCCCAACCTGTCAGGTCCATCTACATCGTTATCCTCTTGATTAGGATTCGGAACAAGTGGGCAGTTGTCCTGCAACATCGAAGAAATAGAAGCTGACTCAAAAGGGAAAGCATGCAGATATCGGTAATATATTTCTTAGTTTTGTTTTAGTGATTCAAATTTGTTGTGGAATATAACTTTATAAAAATATTCTGAAATTCTGATATTATGTTATAAAGACTTGATAAATAATGACTGCTAATATATTAATTCCAAATATACATTCCCCATTCAACAATATACAAAATTTAGGAAACTATTTGTAATAGAGATTAAATTTACTGCAAGCTTGTAGTCTTAGAATCTTTAAAACATGCCTTATAAAATGCAACAAAAAAAAAACGTTTTAATTTTAATATGAGTTTTGCAATTGATAGTTAAGTCAAATTAAGGTCTGAAATAAAATAAGTAATTACGAATGAAATATGTAAAAAAAAATATAGAAGGGAGTTTATTTTCAAAGTAAAATTAAGTTGAAAGTGGGAGGGAATTTATATTTAAAGATTAGAACGTAAAGTACGGTGTTCAAATATTATATTGAACAATATTAACAATATATATAACAATGAACCTATTGCCGAAAAAAATTCTACTTAATAAAGTATTGTATATATAAATGATCTATTATAACTTGTTGAAAATGCCTGCTTAAAACGTAGTAAAGTATGTCTTTATTTGTATACAATATATTTGTAAGTCATTTGTATACAATATATTTGTAAGTCATTTGTATACTTTGATTTATTTGTAATGTAAGTATATTTTCTTAAATATTATTCTTACACAACTAAATGTTAAATACATTTATTAATTTTCTTAAGAAATCATTCAATCTTAATTAATATATCCAAAACATAATTTGTATTTGTTCAGAAAAATTTAGCTGTAAATGAAAAGTCGATTTTTTACTAGTATAGTTTAAATTTATTTCACTTATATTTGAATTTAATTTTAAATATAAAGGTAAATTTAATATCAGATTGTCCAGACTTCAATGATATGTGACTTTTAATTTATACGAAGAAAACATTTCTAAATATATATACAATTGCAATCATGTTACTTTTTTTGTGTGTATTTTTTCTAAGTTTTAAAGATTTCTAAGAATTTATTTTTCAATTCAGGAATATCAAAATCTCGAAAAAAGTTGGAAGTTCAGTTTTCGTATAGTCTATCCCAGAATATATGCGTGAAATTTTAATATAATTCTTAATTTCATGGGGAATTATTGCCAACAATTTATAACCATATGTAGTAGTTACTCATTTTATTTCAATAGAGTTTCGAGATTTTTTGTACTTTTTGAAAGTACATTTTTGACAAATTTTAGAATGCTGTAACCTAAACATTGTACATTAAAGTAGCAACTTTTCAATTTAATGAAATTAAAATAATTTAGTATCTAACAAAAAATTACAATTACCTTTCTATAACATTCATATTTCAAATATTAAATAACACAAAATACAAACGAATTATTTTCCTTCAGTTTCATATATTACCTCACTATACGTACAATCTAACACGAAACTCGGAATCCACAAAGCCTAAAATTACCAGAAAAACGAGAAAGTATCAATCATTGCAATAAGAAAAAGTACCGTCATCTTATCAAAACTTTCCGTAATCGATGGCCGTTACATGTTACATTTGAGCAATCATCTTAATTCTCGACGGTTATCGTAAGAATCACAGGGGATTATTAATACGATCAGTCCCATTCCTTGAGGACATTTGTCCTCCTTACATTCGGAGACGGAATATCAGGAAGAACGTAAATTTATTTTACCGGGTTGTTGATGATCCCATCGTTATCCGCATCCTCATCACAAGCGTCTCCAATTCCATCTTTGTCCGCATCTTCTTGGCCACTGTTTGGAATATTCGGACAGTTATCCTAAAGGAGAAATGAAATTGATCAAGATGTATCTATAAATAGCCTTAATCAAAATTACTATTCCGTGAAATGATTATGATTCTTATAGGAACGTATATCAAGATTGTGAAATGAGATGAGATAATGTCACTAAAATATTCAATTTGAAATTTTAGAAGATAAACTCCATTTTGTTTCCATTGCGATTTCTATAAAAATTATAAAACATTTCTATAAGTGTTGTGACAAATTAAAGGTAAATGTCATGTTACAGTTTAATTATTATTAACCACTTATGAGTAGAATACCAGTACTCCATACAAATAGATGGCGTGTTACGTAAAATTATAAGAATCACTGAAAATTGAAAAGGGTTATTAAATTAAAAAAAAGTGAAACGGAAAAAAAAAAAAAAATTACATTTTTTTAGACGAAAGTAAGTACCGTAAAATACGGCGTATAACGCGCACTTTTAACACAAAAAATGAGATGGAAATTTACGGGTGCACGTTATACGCCGGGTATAAAAATGTAGCTTTAAAAATTAAAAAAAGAGATGAGCAGACAAAAAATAGGTTTTAGATGCATCGAAATACTGTTTATTGGAAATAAATGGCATTCCTTATGAACTTTATATATATATATATATATATATATATATATATATATGTGTGTGTGTGTGTGTGTGTGTAAGGGTTGTACTTCTAGAGAAGTATATTATTTTTTCAAAATCTTGGGACAATAACTCGAATGAATGACTTTTAAACATAACAGCATTGTAAGCTTACATATCTGGTTTCTTCGTAAAAAGGGGGTGTGCGTTATGCGGCGAATATACCTTGAAATTAAAAATATAGCTCGAAAGTATGGGTGCGCGTTATACGCCGGTGCGCGCTATACGCCGGATTTTACGGTAGCTGTATTACTAGCACAATAAATAAGTAATACTAATGATCTTTCAATTTAATTGCAAAAATAGTAGCAATATACACAATAAAGAGCAAATAATATCGCTTTAAAGTGTCAAAATAAATTCAAAAAATTTAAAATCCCACAGCAAAACAATGCCTTTGATTTTACTCATACTTTCGGGGAAAAATCAAAGTGGCAAAAAAAGAGTATTTTATTTTATTTTCATTAGACGCTGATGTTATTTTTGATGTAGAAATAAGTTTCTTTTACATGGGAGCTATCTGATGTTTTTGATCATGTTTATTTTCCAGCTCGTATTTCTTAAAGGGAATTTTTGTATTTAAAAATGTCTTATATAAGTTCATTATTCTGACAAATAATTACTATAAATTTATATTACATTACTTCAATTTATTGCATGTTTGAAAAAAAAGATTTAAAAAAAAAATAAATATAAAAACTCTCACACCGTACCAAATACCCCAAAATATTAAAATATATTTAAAACATCTACATTTTCCTTAAAATAAGGTGTTTAAATTGAAAGATTTATTTTAGGTTAGAAATAATCTTTGAACATACAATATATTACAAAGCTATGTATTTAATTAATAAATTTTTCAATCTAACTTAAGCATTTAAATTTAAAAAAAATAATAACTAAAAAAAATACATAACAGAGGTTTTTTCTAATCCATTAACTTTTCAACACAGCAAAAACAAATTGCCCTATAAATTTATAATTTACTATTTCCAAGCACCTCTTAGAGCTTTTTGTACTGAAAACTCTAACTTTTGTCTCTACCGCTAGGTGTGTGTTTTTGTGTATGTAAATAATTGTCTCATCGGAAAATAAACAAACACAAACATTTTTATGACTATAACTATCTAAGTCTTTAAAATTTAATGCTCAGGTGTCGTCCACGTCACTTGACCATGGCTCAAAATTACGTGTTCCGTCGCCAAAAGCCCTCGTGTAGCTGAACAGTGCGATGTTAATATTCAATCAATCTTTAAAATTTAAGGATTTGAGAGAGTATTTTAATAGGTCTCGTATATGTATGCATTTTCCCCTAGCAATTTAAAGTTCTTTTGTCTACTAAAACAAAGCAGTTAGTACTCTTTCTCTGACAAAAAAGGTGGAAAAGATGAAAAGAAACCCTGTTTCAAATTCAATATTCAAAGAAATCAAACTCAATGAAAGGACCTTAGAATGCGGAGTTCACTCGAATCGGTTTCTTTTCTCTTCAAAAATACCTCAATCGACTCAATATCGGAAGAAAAGAACCGGATATTAGAAAAAGTAGGAAAAAAAGAAAGAAATGAAGTAGAAATTCCATATCCCGTTCTTTTCAAATACCTTCAGGAAAAAGTGAAAAGATAATAAAAAGGAACAGAAAACTCTGAATAAAACAACCGCCTTAAAAGATAAGTAACAGCAAAAAAAAAACGTGGAAATTAAAATAATAATAATAATAATAAATTTAGAATTAGAATAAAGAAATTCAGTTTTCAAGTTTTTAATTTTACAGTTCTTTAACAAAAAAAGTTATATTTTTCTTTTTGTTGTCAGCGGCATTTTGTTTTTCTGGACATGTTATTGCATTAAAAAGGGATAAAGAATAACCATCGCACTGATTTGCTAAAAAAGTTCTCTTTGTTTTTTACTATAAAAACTTTTTTTTCCTTTCTTGTTGCGTCTTAGAAGTCAAAATCTCTTTGAAAATAAATTGGTCGCGAAAAGTCCACCTTAAGTACAAGAAAAGCCTTTTAAATATTAGAAGATTTGGAGTAAGTTTTTATATTTGAAGTTAACCGGCAAAAACATTTAATTGAGAGAAAAATATAAATAAGGGCAAAATGAGCTGAAATAAAACGGTTCAGGTGTTTTAGTCAAAAACGACAAATGAGAATGCGTTTGAGCCCATAAAAATTAGAATTTCAAAGTACCATCAGAGCAAAATCATATGTAAATTGGAATTCTCACAAAAGGCTTAACTAAATTGGATTCTGGATCCAGATTGGATCATTAATTTTCAAGAAAAAATTTAATGGTTAGAGTGCCATACTTTAAAAAAGGCTTTGAAAAAAAAAGTATTCCACACAGAATGCGAAATTTTGGTTTTTAATATGCATTGTTTGATTTTCAATCTCATAGAATAATTATGTCGTCATCTAAAATTCATCTATTATTTAAAACAATCAAAATAGAAATAATCTTTATAGCCACAGGACAATTTAACTTTAGCTTCAATAAGATGAATATTTATGTAAATTATTCTTGTTGACTATTTTTCTTTATTTGCATGATGCAATTGGAAAACAAATGCGTTTTGTTATTAAGGAACAGGTTTATTCTTTCATTTCTCCACTTATATTCACCTACCAGATATTAATTATAAACGAAAACTGAAGGTCATTCGTAATTATTTTTTAAGTGTTACTTTGCTTGAAAGTACTTTAGTAGAAATAGTAATATTAATTTACTAAACCAATTTTAAAATAATAAACTTCACATTGGTTTTTAATAACATTTACAAATCTACTTTTAATATTTATGAAACTAGGGATATTTAATGTAAAATATTGCTCGTAGGATTATCCAACCATAATATTACAGCTTTTAGGAGCCGTGTTCAAGAAAATCTCTCGTAATTATGCGCAGATGCAAGTAAATGCATTTCAAAAAGTACCCCTAATTTCTTTGAAATTATATATACCATAAAAACTTATATTTAAGTTAAAGATTAATTTAATTTATGTTAAAGGCCCGTTATAATTTGAAGAGTTTTGGAGGAATAACAATATTTTTATACATACACGAGGTTTAAAAAACAACAACCCGATATTTTAACGTATTACTTCAGAAACATTTTTGGTCCCGAACACGTGGCCGGCTTAACTCATAAGTTTTATCTAATGCCTCTGAAGATCCGCCATTTAGAGGAGCTGACGCATGTTAAATCTGTCGAGATGAATATTTAACTTAAAGCAAAATAAAATGTTAATAATATAGAAGAAATATTTGCTATCGCATTAATTTTATTAATGCATTTTAGGGTGACACAATTTATTATATTCTCTCCTTAAATATATAATACGGACTTCTTGAATTCTACGTAATTTATTTCGATTAAGCGAAACAGAAAATGCGCGTTATTCATCTTTCTATATTTTCCTTATTATTTTTATGTCTTTACTCAGAATAGCACTAAATAAGTATAACTAATAAATTCAATTTTTTAATGTAAGGAGCCTAGAATATTTTCTTAATCATATTAAATAGCATATACGATAGCATTTATGCAACATTATATTCTCTTTGTGCTCATGAGAAAACATTAAGGTATTGTTATTTGTAGATATGGCTACTTATATAGCAATTAAGATTAATAATAGCGCGCTTTAATAACATTTATTATCATGCAGAATTCATGCATATTCAATAATTATTTCGTATTGTGAACTAAAAAAATTAACCTTTTTACTATTCATTAAAGCAACTTTAACATGGATTAAATTATGTTTATGTAATAGTTACTTTGAAAGAAAACGAATAGTTATTAATCTGACTTTATTTAACATTATCATTTATTATTTAAACTAGGTCTGTCTGCGAATATATATGACTGATTAAAATACGAAAAGCAAATTTTAATGTAGCAAGCCATCATGCATTATCATTCAATCATCATTTACCGTATTTTTCCCGAAAACTATGGATCATGCAGGTACAGTTCTTTGGATATTTTTCATGTACTCCCAAAGAAGAATTCGGCTATACAGAGTTTGGGTTCTATTTTTGGAACACCTTGTATTTTAACAATATTATAAATTACTACCCACTAACAGTTTTACGAAGGAAAAAAAGTAGAGATCAACGGTTAGTTACACTAATATGTCAGTAATTGTCTATCGGAGAATCCTAAGGAAGATATTAATTTGAATACGAATACATCAAATGTGTCTACCATTATGCAATTAGAGAATACTAATTCCGAACACATTCAAATTTCCAGTAAAATTACAGAATCTTAAGCACATCTAAATTAAGGTATTCGACTACTTGCGACAACTTTTTTTAAAAAAAAAATGGAGATATGGAAATTTTTTTGTGGTTTTTAGATTTATTTAGTACACTTTAAGAAAAAAAAGCTAAGATTAAGAAGAGAAAAATAAATTATTACTACTAAAATGGGAACAAAATTGGTAAAAATTGGCACAAAATTACATAAACGGGGCCCACTCTGTACAAATAGTAAATGAATAAATTCTCAATTTTTCAATTTTGATGTATTACTTTGTTATTCCGTTTTGAAGTGACCATCAGGATAAGAGATATTATTTTGTAATAAAACTTTTTTTGATTGATAAATCTGAAGATTAAAACACTTCTACTGTTATATAGAACATACACAAAAAATATCAGCAAATTATTTTAAAATTTTTTTGAGCAATCTCTGTTCCCGTTTGAGTTTTTAGAAAAAAACACATTTTAAAGTTTGACATTTTATGTAAAGTTATGGCGTTTGCTTTTACTAAAACACTTGTAGTTTTTGTTCTAGTGAATGAAAAATAAAAAAACTTTGTATTTTTATAAAGCTCATAAGATGGCCTATAAAATAAAATCATAAAAGAAATTTGTCAAATTTTAAGAAAAACCACGATTTTAGGGTAGTCGGATACCTTAAACGATGACATTAGAAAGCTAAATGTACGGTTGGAAATGGTAACTATCTCTCAAAATTTATCTTTAGAACAAACATGATTGATAGAATATCACCAATGATTGTTAAATTTCGAATTTTAACCATATCTCTGACCTTGCGATGTGATTATGGGTGTCAACTTCATTGCCATTTTAATGGTCAGAATATCGATGCCATCTATGTTATACTTTTTTCTTTAGTTACCGACATCCTTTTCTTTAGTTCACTAGTTCTCAGAACAGCATTTCAATTGGAATTTTTCCTGTGAGACCCCACTGGGGAGAATAAAGTATACAAAACTCCTATTTCAAACTTATATGATTTTTAAAAAATTATTGCTCTTTTTTTGTATTGATAACACCTAATTATATGCTAAAAACAATCTAGTCAATGATATTGATTACATTTACTCAATATAGTCTCGCACTGAATAACATCATATAAATGTTAAAATTATCAAGGAAAAACATAAAGCAATTATTTCTCTGAATTATTTATTTATTTTTTTGATAAACAGATGTTCATTTGTCATGATTCATTTGAATTTCTTACGTAAAGTTCATTTAAATTCAATTGCTTATCATTCTTCTACATTTCATAATGTTTTAGGCCATGCGTATCATAATTATTGGTTTTAGGCCCACAATGTCTCATATTAATATGATAAGAAAGATTTCTGGAATTTCGGAACTGCACAAATGTTTAGAAAGGAAAAAAAAAATTGCATGTACTTACAGCTTTGCATCTCACTCCCGAACAAGCCAAGTCATTGTCGGGCCAGCCATCAAGATCTCTATCTGGACCACATGTCTTCCCATCACCAGCCCAGCCAACACGGCACTGAAAGATATGACACGAATGTGATAAGTTTTTATATTATAATAAAGTAATAAATTTTTACAGCAGTAAATATTTTTAGTATATTAGAAATGTACTACATCAAATATATATTTAACCCTCTGAGCGTATAACATCAATTTTTTTGATACACTGAGGAACATCTGTCTGACAGACGGGTACGAAATTAAATTTTTTTTTTTAATTTTATTTCCATAAGGATTGTTTTAAATGTCCTTATAACTCATGAAATTCAGTATGGCTCAAATAAGATGTGTGAGATTAAATCAAGCACAACACTATATTTTTATCATTAGAATTGTGACTAGTATTATAAAAACTGATTAAGGTATCCGACTGACTACGTTCGGAACCGTGATTTTGCAAAAGCGTATAAATGGATAATATTTATGATATTTAATGTCACTTAGATTAGAAAACGTATATAAAATTGTTTTAAGAATATTATTACAATAAAAAATTATTTAAGTACAATATTTTGACAAAAAATGAGCATGGAATGAACTATTTTCAAAACGTTCTCCTTTTATGAAAAATGCTTCTATTATAATGATATTTTGCCTGTATATAGCTCAGACCTCTTTACAGAGGCTCAACTGAAACATATAACTTAGAAGTGGATTTATCCATATTTTACTACAATAGAGGGGAGAAATTTTAAGGAAAAAAACGCCGATAATTATTTCAGTGGGTGATAGCTCTGAAAATAACGTGAATTTTTCAAAAATCCTAGTTGAGACTCTTTGGAGAAGTCTTTACTTTATCTAAGCAAAATATTTTTGTTATAGAAGTATTTTTTTATAAAAGGGGAACATTTTGAAAAAAGGTTATTCTAAGTAAATTTTTTGCCAAAATATTATATTTAGATAAATTTTTTTTGTCAAAATGTCTTTAAAACAATTTTAGACATATGTTCTAATCTAAGTGACACTAAATATCATGAAAATTATCCATTTACACGCTTTTTAAAAATCACGGTTCCGAACTTAGTCGGATACCTTAAAAATTATTTATATTCATGTAAAAGTAATTAAAAATAATACCAAACACGAAAAATCTTTAAGAAAATCCGTCTGGTAGACGGTGATAGATAAGAAAAATCGCACATAACATGAGTTGAAAAAAATCGCCATATACCACCACGTGATCCTCTCACTGGGTAGAGTCTAACTGAAGATGCCAAGGCAGCCCACCCCAAAAATCACACCACAGTGTTATCTACAGGCATCAAAGCAAATCATCTCCGTCTGAAAGACGGATGTTCCGATCAGAGGGTTAAATATATATTTAAATAATTTATACCGAGTGTTTGAAAGTATGGCTACACTTTCATTAAAAATAAACAAAGACCCTGAAAGAAAAATAAAACCCTTGTGTTCTTTTATGATCCATAAAGAAAATACTAAAGTTTAGTCACAATGTTTTATTGCACTATTTCAATTTGTGCATCTTTAGTTGCAAGGAACTCATAGAGTCTATATGAGTAACGTAATCTCAACTTCTGCTAGAGCGATCAGATTTTGTTTTTCTCACAATACGCTACCTATTGTCATAAACCTTTCATGCCACTTATAAATTGTGTATTTTGTGGACTTCGTTTCTAGATAGTCCTAAATTTACGCTGTACATGTGTTGCAGACTTAAATTCGATAAAAAATGCTACAACTTGAACTTGTTCTTGCGGTGAAGCCATTTTGAAAAAAGAATGTTGCAAATCATAGACCTTGCACCATTTAGCGTGGATTTCATTCAACAGAGAAACTTTAATCTTCCGTCAGCAGAAATCTTTATTTGTATTATTTTTAATTCATTTCTAAGAAATGTAGCCATACTTTTCGGACACTCTATGTTTAAAATCATACTACTAGTTGATTAAGTAGCAGAAATAAATCTTAAATAGTCTTAAATTATAACAAAGGTAATGTATTTTGAAGAGACAAAAAGGATATATCTGTACAATTGTAATTTTGTACTCTTTTAGTGCTTTAGGTAAGAGTTTTTTCTTCAATCTTGACGACTCTCTCCTATAATAAGTAATATAATTTATTTTAAAGTCAATTTCCTACTTCGTTAGAAAAACGTACTGGCGCCATCTATTGCAGGCAATTGTAACTTTATTAGAAATAACGCAGAATAAATTTAAAATAAAAAAAATAAAAATTAATTAATATTTGAAAAAACTGTATTAACATCAAGCGTGTCATCCACTACAAGTTTAAAAAAATGTATTTGAACTTGAATGGATAAAAAGTATTTTATTAACGATTGAAAATTTGAACAAGATATATATAGGAAGAGAGGGAACTAATAGCAGGAATTGAAAAAAGTAGCAATTATATTATGTACGATGCATATAAGAATAATAGACTTCCAGTAAAACAACTAATTTCTATAAAGACAAAAATATTGAAAGGAGTCTTACTTGAATAATTAACAATATTTAGTCAAAACCATATTTCTAAACGCAAAATATATTATTACAATACTTTATTTACTCGATTAATGAATCAATTTCAATTTATGTTCCTAACACTTATTTGAATAACATTTTAACTATTGTTCATAACATCGCATGACCTAAAGTAAATGCATAAAGTTCAATTGCATATCTTTCTATCTAGGACTAATATTTGAAAACACAATCACTATATTTTCAGCACTATACATTAGCAGCCACATTATTGATTTTCAAAAAAGAAAAAAAAAGTCCTTATTGAAATCACTAGATCATCACAAATTTAAGAACGAAACTCCGAAAAAGAAAAAAAGGGGGAAATAGCTCGAAATGAATAAGATTATCGATTTATTCAAATAAAAAGAATTAATACAAAGGAAATAAATTCTCTTACAATAATCATGGAAACTAGAAAATGCTGCAATAAATATTCCCTTTGGTAATTTGAGAAACAAGAAATGCAAAAGCAAATAAATAATTTGCCACTAGGCGATATTAATCATTTCAGTAATGAATAGCTTGATAAAATAACGCTTTTTTAAAAATACGAGTCATTTACTCGAGGGCGGGTTAGTTCTTTTGGTGATTATCATAAAAGTATAATTAATTCTAAACTTTTGTGACTGAAGGAATATTCCTATCAAAATAATTGTTCAAATAATGTTAGAATAAAAACACAAAAAACAAAAGTGAAAAGAGAGTAACTAGTCCGCAAGAAATTTATTTTGCTGTAAAGTTGAAAACATTATACATAAAGATAAATTATTTTACTAAAAAAAACTTAATACACCTTTGTTATATTAATTCCATAATACAGAATGAATTTCTTTTTAAAGAAAGTTATTCTTTAATATATATATTATTATAATAAAATAATATAAGATAACAAAAAAGATGAAAAAGTTGTATAATCTACAATGCCAAAGAAGAAAGAAATTGGAGTTAAAGAGACATAACAAATGTAGATACAAACAGAGTCTTTGAACTAAAATGGAGACCTATTATGATTTCTAGAGCTGTCACTGAATTAGGTCAGCGATTTAGGGTTAGCAATGCTTTATGGATCTACCTTCCCCACACGCACACACACACACACACACACGTAATAATTCCCTCTATAATCATTTTAATCAACTCTTTTTAATAATATTCGAAGCAAGCTTTAATTCCTTGGTTCAAAACTAAAGCCCTAATCTTAATCGTAATCTAAAATTGCAGAAACCTCTTTCCCGTCCATCGTAACCAATCAGAGCTCTTGTTAAAAAATAGTCATGCGGTCTTCACTGCTGGATATAAATACCGATGACTCTGGAAATCCTGCTCTCTTCTGTCAGTAATCATGTAGCCAGCTGCAAAGCGTTGTGTGTTTGTTCTTTGTTTTGCGTTTTGTGCCATTATGTCTGCTTCTTGTGATGTGGAAATGCTCTATGTTAAATGTTGAATAAATAGGATTAACTTTCAAGACTGCCTCGTCAATACTACAATAATTTCATCCACTCGCCACGTACTACAGTTATATTTACTAATCGCCAGCATATTATAAGAAAACCTTCATAAAAATATTATATTATATAATCAATAACAATCATATGTACTAAATAGCAATAATTCTAAACAAGCAAAGCAAAAATAAAAGTACAACTAGATGGAAGTACAATCGATATAAGTATATATATATATATATGAGCTTTATAATACATGTAATATAAATAATTGAATTTAAATATATGTGAATTCAATTTTACTACTAGGCACTAATTTATAATTGCAAGAAACACATATTTAATTTATTGAGATATTTCTCGTAGCAAGCTATTAACTTTTTTATTCCATGTTCTTTTGAAAAAAATACGCTTTTCTTTGGAGTATGTATTTTGTAAAATGTGCAACTCTTTTCCCATTAAATTGAGGCCTTCTGTCAAATTACCAACCATCATTCTACCTTCTGATTGAACTGGGTCTAAAGACTCAAGTTCTTCAATGTCTTGCTCTTACTCATATATTTCTGTGAGCTCATCAATTGTCAGCTCTTGATTGTGGGAATCCAGCAGTTCTTGAACATCATCACTAGCCAATTTAAAATTTATTTGTCTGGCAAAATCGATAACTTCTTCAATCACATTACCAATTTCATCAAGTTCTGGCACTGATTCCGCTTGAGTTTCAGTGATGGAAAAAACACGAATCGACGAGATTTGAAAATCGCGTAACTCCGAATTCGCGTAAGTCGAGGTATTACTGTGTATATACTAGCTAGTCGTGTCATCACTGTTACCAAAGTAATTGTAACTAAGCTCTTTTAAGGCCGAAAAATTATCCAATAGTATCCTATACAATATATAATGGGCTACCAGTAACTCTTTCGTAATTTATTTATACATACAGTAATAATGAATTAATTTATTTTTGTAAGGTTATTTTACTATAATTCAACTCCAAAATAACAAGCAAAAATTAAAGAAATAAAAATAATTCTAAGCTACTCATCTGTAAGTAATATTAATAATTTAAAGCACGATGGCATCTCATTTCTACTAATTATTAATATGATACACACACACACAGACACGCTTAAAAGTCTAATTTACCATACAATTGCACCTCCTCTATTTTCTTCATCTTTTCATCTAAAACAATTAATTCGAAAAATTTCATACCGAATTCGTTAAACCTGTTTACCGTCGAAAGGTAAATAAAAATAAGGAACAAGAAATTCCATTGAAAAGATAGAAAAGAAGTAGAATGCAAAAGATTGTAGTTCATAATAAATTCATTTTATTTACTAGAATAAATTGAAAGATATCCTGAAAAATAAATGCGAATGTGCATGCATAATAAAAGTATACCACGTTCCGAAGTAAATAAAATTTCATTTTGAAATGTTATGCACGAACAAATAGACTACCAAAAAATCACAGCATCTGTTATCTGTTTCCTTTCCTTCAATTATATTTACAAGACTCAAAGTAAATGTAAAATGATTCCTCTTTCTTTAAGTTTAAAAGTCATGTTTATTTAAAATGTTTATTAAAATTTTTATACTAGCTTCGCTGGGGTAATAAATATATATTATCATAAATAAAGTGAAAAAATATTCAACGTATTTCAGTTTTTAAGATTATTTTAAATATTATAAAATAGTTATTAAAAGCATATTATAAATAATGGCTTATAGAAGGTTTTTAATGGCGTATTCGCTGTTTCATTAAATATTTACAACAATAAATTGAAATAAAAATTCAGAAAGGCTTTAAGTTTTTGAAAAAGCTGAATAATAAACTACAGTTAAATCAATTATATATATAGTCAGTTTAAGAAATTATTTATTTAAATAAATAAATAAAAATGATCTACTTATTAATATTAAAACAACGTGAAAGGAATCATTAAAAGATTCATTATTTTACAAACTACACAAAATTCAAACACTATTGTATTATCCTATATATAACAGAACCAAAAAAAAAAAAAAAAAAAGACAAATACAAATACAAACGAATACAGACGAATTACAAAATATCTGGAAGCAATTTTAAGAATATTTAAATATAATCAATATATATAGAAAAGTTCATTAACTTTTAGAGAGAGTTGTTTCTACAAATTTACTTTTGAAACAGTATATATTATAAAATCTATTAAAATAACGTATTAGGAAGTTTCGTATCCTAAGTGAACAATTAACCTAAAATTATATTGATAAAACATTGAAGTATCAAAAGTCATAAAATACATCACGCAAGATATACGCACTGATATCACGCAAGACCTTCCTTTGCATGAAGTGTTACAACCGTATGCGGCATTGAGTCAACATATCTTTGGAAGTCTGTTTAAGAAAAATTCATCCGTGTTGCTTCTAAGGCCATCCATTATAACGAAAAATTACCGAAGTAGGATTTTGTGCACCAATGTCCCAAATATGTTCAATAAGAATTATATACGGTAATTAGTTAAAATATATAGCTGGAATTGCTTAGAACACTCCACAAACCAATCGTAAAGGATTATGGCACTGTGACAAGGCACATGACGTCCAGGAAAATTCCATCATTGTTTAGGTAAACCGATTCATGATTTGCTGAAAATAGTCTCCAAGTGGCTGAACTTAATCCTCTTCAGTAAATGATTGATTCAATTTGACCAAAGAACTCAGCGCGCCCCACCCTGCCAGTTTGCACAGAGTATGGTTGAAAACTTGAATCCAATGTCATATGGGTTCTGTGCCATACTGGAGTCCTACCATCAGCTACTTCTAACTGAATCTTTACTCATCTGATCAAGCAATTTTTTTTCTCAGTAATCGAGGTTACAGACAATATGTCGATGAACCCAAAAGAGGTGCTGTAACCTATGACGTTTCATCAGAGGCACTTTTGAATCGGTCTCTAACCTTCATACCCATCAGCATCAAATTTCCCTGGATTGTTCTTCCGGGTACGTCTACTGTGCATCCCATATTTTTTTTGTTATTAAACAGTGATGACTTTCTGGTAACACTAACTACGCTATGAAGATTTTTCTAGTCTTGGTCCTTAAACGGATGCAGTCGGTCACTTATTTCTCCACGGTGAGACTTAATGTCTGAAATTATATATTCCCACATCACTCTAGACACTGGATCAAAGAATGTTGAATTCAAAGTTATTTCTGAAATACAAAGTCCTCTGCGTCTAATTACCACAAACAATTCACGTTCGAAGTTTGCAAATTCTCAGTGTGTGGCCATAATCATGTCAGAAAACTTTTCACATGAATCTCTTGTTTACAGATACAAGCTCTGACAATAAAGACACTTCCCATTTATATAATTCTTACGTAGCGTTCTTGGTATCTATATGTTTGCATATTACTCTCCCATGACTTTGGCTCTTGAATATATTTGCTTTCAAAGGCTTTATAGATCGAAAATGTTATGGTATCCCCGACTACGTTCGGAACCGTGATTTTAAAAAGGTGCATAAATGGATAATTTTCATGATATTTAGTGTTACTTATATTAAAATACATGTATAAAATTGTTTTAAGGAGACATTTTGGCAAATTGTTTTTATTTAAATACAATATTTCGGCAAAAAATAACCTTTTTTCAAAATGTTCTCCTCTTGTGAAAAATGCTTCTATTATAATAATATTTTGCCTGTATATAGCTCAGACCTCTGTACAGAGGCTCAACTATGATTTTTGAAAAATTCACATTATTTTCAGAGTTACAACCCATTGAAATAATTATCGGTGTTTTTTTCTTAAAATTTCTTCCCTCTGTTGTCGTAAAACATGAATAAACCCACTTCTAAGTTATATATTTCAAAAGTTCTAGTTGAGCCTCTGTACAGAGATCGGAGCTATATACAGGCGAAATATTATTATAATAGAAGCATTTTTCACAAAAGGAGAATGTTTTGAACGTTGGTCTTTCTACGTTTATTTTTTGTCAAGATATTGTAAAATAATTTTTTATTGTAATACTATTCTTAAAACAATTTTATATACATTTTTTAATCTAAGTGACACTAAATATCATAAATATCCATTTATACGCTTTTGCAAAATCACGGTTCCAAACGTAGTTTGATACCTTAAGAGATTTCAGAATACTGCTTGTTTTAAATATACAATTAACGTGCCTATTGCTTTAGAATGCTTCTGAAAACAATTGAACTCTATTCTCTTAACCAATTTAAACAGTAATTTTTAAGCAAAAAGGATAATATCCTCACTAAATTACAGTAATTTTATTACATATGTGAATGAAAGAACTTAAATGACAAAGGCTTAAGCTTCAATCCGCAACAATAGCAAAAGTTTCACTCTTTTAATTATATAAGAATGAATAATTTAACTTCTTTAAGTGATATAAAATGTAGAATGATTTTTTTACTCGCAGGGAATCTTAAAGATTTATTTTTAATGTGATGAGTTATCCTTTTTTTTAATGAAAAATTACCATAAAGGAACATTACATATAATGTAGAATATGTATAATACAATAAAACATGAAAATACAATCTATATTGCATTTAGCTTTCATAGTTCTTTAAGAATATACCATCGTTTGAAGAAACTTTTAATTTCAATTTAGTGTTTCACAAACGGCAAAATTAAATACATACCAATTTTTATTGTTTTTTTCTTAAATTCCGCAGAGGCTTTATTAAAATGGTAATAAATCGAATAGTTAATGAATGTCCTATTCCTTAACGAATGGAAAATCGATATTCAAGACGGAGTTCCATTTCTTAATTAAAATAAGTTATTTCACTTGTCAGGATCATTTTTCAGACAAAAGTTCCTTATTTAATATCGAAGTCTCATAACGAAGAATTAGTAAAATCTTTGCCACTGTCAGACCGTCCTAAAGAACACCATGGTTTGAATATTAAATTCCTTTTCTTTTCATTTAGAATCTAAATTTTTTTTCTTTTCTTCATCTAGTTTAAATGAAGTGAAATGAGTGAACGTTCTAAAAAAAGATTATACCTTGGATTTTAAATGAATACTCACATCTATATTAGTATTTCAGTCTTTAATAAAGGTATTTATACAGAACTAGAGAACTTTATTACGTATCACAAAATTTTACATATTTTGCATTGATATTAAAACTCACTTTGAAATATTTATATTCTGAACTTCTAAATAGAAATTTTAAAATGAATTTTTGAAAAGCGAATAATATTAACATATATATTTCTGAGGAAACAATTCTTAAATTTTCATGAAATAATTATTTAAAGTTAAAGCTTATGTAAAGTGCAATAATAAAAAATAGCCTAAACTAAATCATTAAGTTATTCAAAACTGAGTCCATATGTGGATCAGCATATATGAAAATAATTAACATTATTAGTGGGAATGGGACTGTAATTAATTGAAAATGCGAGTTTTAAGGCATAAACATTTATTGTGACTGCTTTGTGCAGTGTTTTATATGAAAGAGCGTGTACAAGTGTGGGTATGCGGTGGGGGTGGCGATTGCAGCTCCAACATGTTGAATGAACAATAGAAGAATAAAAAATAATAATTTTATAGATAACATTTGGAAAAAATAATTACCATAAAATTTGGCGTATAACGCATATCGGTGTATAACGCGCACCTATACTTTCAAGCTGCAGTTTTCAATTTTTAGGTATACTCGCCGTATGACAAGCACCCTCTTTTTTTACGAAGACACCTGAAATGTACATGTGAAATGCTCTTAAGTTTTGAAGTCCTTTATTCAAGGTACTATCCCAAGCTTTTAAAAAGATAGTATACTTCTAGAACTACAACCCCTTTCATAAGAAATGTCGTTTGTTTTAAATAAACAGTATTTTGATCTATGCAGAAGTCTAATTGTTTTTATGCTCACCTGTGTTTTTTTTATTTTTAAAGCTCTCATCTTTATACCCGGAGTATAACGCGCACCCGTATTTATTTCGATCTTATTTTTTGTGTTAAAAAGTGCGCGTTATACGCCGGATTTTACAGTATTTTACTATATAATTATTTTTAAAAAAAGTTATTTACATCATAAGAACAAAAAATATTTTATCAATGTTTCTTTCTCTTTTTTAAAAAAAATATTATATTTCTCAAAACGCATATATGTATAGTTAAATTTTAATTAAATCCGTATGAATCTTGGATTCTAAACATTGTTGATCTTTTCGATACTGGATGAAAAGAGTACTAATAATATCGGAAGATATTTCTCAATAGTATTCAAGAAATCTTAAATGATTTATGTTTTGCTAACATGCATTATATACACTTTATTGTAAAATAAAGAATAATCACAATATATATTTTTAATATTTTCTTTTATTTAAAACTGATTCAAATTTAAAACAATGGAATGTATTATCTAATATAAATAGTTTGGTGTTTGAAAATGTTCCTTAATTCAAATAAAGACTAGTAAGACTGCATATATATAAACATAGTAATTGTTAAGTATTTGGAATTTGTTAGAAGAAACGGTTTTAAAAATAAATGTCTGTGCGACAAACGGCAGTACAAACTAATAATTACCTTTTTAAAAAAAAAATCAAAATTTAATAAAGGGTTTTATTTTGAAAAAACATGAAATTCAAACATTTAATTTAGTTATTTTAGTGATTTATTTTATTATAGTAATTAATGATAATTTAAACTAACATGTTATTACAGCGACTTCATTTTTTTACGAAGAAAAATCATTAGTCACTTTTAAATAAAATGCAATAATTTTTCCCTTTACTTCAAAAGTTTTATAAATCGCAATTGAAACAAATCATACATCGATGAAAAGTTTTGAGTAGATTTTTAAGTAAACAATGTTTGAAAATACATTAGTACTATGATTAATATCAAATTATTTTTAAAATCGATCATTAAATTTCTTTTTCCTGTTACACATTTTTAAAATAATTTTTTTCTAACAAAAAAAAGATAACATAATCTTTGGAAGAAATAACCGTAAAAATTGTAATTTAATTATTATTACAATCAATATTTTTTTATAAACTTTCGAAAAAAATTTCAAATTAATTTTTCAACAAATGCTTTATATGTGGAAAACATGAACATAAATCAAAATATCGGCTAGTTACAAAAAATAATCTGTAAACCGAATTAAAAAAGGAGAAAAAAATATGATGTGGAAGAGTAATACTAATATTTACATATGTCAATATTATGAAATATTTTTAACCAAGCAAAAATATTATCTGATAGATTATTATACATGAATTATTTAAATTTGTTTTTTTCGGTAAAATACGAAATTATTTAAAATTTTATTCAACTTTTTTCTATTAACAAATTATAAATTATAACAGGGAAATAGCATTTGACTTTTAAAAAGTAAAATGATCAAATTAATTTCTACTGAATGTGAATATAATGTAATTTTTTAGAATATTTAAACATTAACTAAACAAGGTGATTAATTGCAAACCATCTTTTAGTTCGAAATTATTTTTCAGCGTTAGAACATTAATTTCAGTCTTATTAAGTTATCCTTACGCATTTACAATGTATCAGATACCTGATAAATAAAATTACTAATTTTCCGATTTTTTTTGAGAAAAAAATATTGTATAAATAATTTATCAACTACCAAAGTTAAAAAATTATGCACTTAAGGAAATTTAATACGCTAAAAAATCAATCACAACAGCAAGATATATAATTCTGAGCTTTAAAGATGAAACACATAAATACTTTCTTTCATCAGGTAAAAAGAACTAAAATTGAAAAGAAAAATTACTTTTGTGTTTCAAGAAAAAGCAGACTCTCTCGTTCAATTACCTTAAAATGAAGAGCATCAGACATATATATATATATATTTCTTAGTACTATTTTTTAAACTTTTTTCTTTTCTTTTATTTAGTAGTTGAAGTACTATTACTCTTTTTTCTCAAATCCTCAAGCATCGCTTTGGTAATTGTAGCAATTACATCAATTACAACGTCATGAGGCAATTAAACGCGGTTTAACTGTCTACCCTATTTTATCCAGTGTCAGGTGAAACCCATTTAGTCTTTTAGAGTTTGTGAGTGTGTAAGAGAAAGAATAAAACAAAATAATGCAATTTTGTAGAATAACTTCTTATGATACGTCTAGGCAGAAACCGTACATATATATATGTATATATGTTAAAATTACATTTAAAATTAATGGAAAAGCGTTTATGAGCATTGAAAAGTTTCGCTAACATTCATTTAAGGTCAAAATGGCGGATCTTTTCATTTTATCAAAATTCATTTCCATTAGTGATGGAAAAATGAATAAAATCATTTCTTAGCCCCCCCCCCCAAAAAAAAAGTTAAGAATCGCACATCATTACAAACTAGATCCTATTTGTATTAAATATAACTTTTCTTTTTCATAGTTATTCTCTCTTTTTCTCTCTCTCTCTCTATATATATATTTACACATATGTGTATAAAAAGTTTCTCGTGATTCTGTAATAAATTTATTACGTACTATCGCAACAATGCCAACCTTCAAGATAACTCTCCAAGTAGGCAACACCGATATTGCGTCTGTCGTAAGAGCTGAATTGGCAACCATGTGCTTCTTTTCATGTAATATCTCCTATACGGTTGAAAAAGAACATTGTTGCAAATTTTCGCAAAAATTATCGCAACGATTGCTTATACTGGAATTGTTGAGTGAGAAAAAAGGCGTTGTCTCATATGAAGACTTTTTAACAGACAACGGAGCTATCTATTCAACATTCCAGGAAGCAAAGGACTTTATCAATAAAGTGTTTGGCGTTGCATCTTCATAGCTGAAGAGGAGTGCCAAGAACGAAATTTTCAAAAATAAATAAATAAATAGAACAAAGTAATACATAAACATTGCAGTTTTACAATTTGAGCAATGAGTATAAAAAGTTGTATAATTTGTACAATGGAAGTTGGTCGGCCGTTAGGCACCCAGTAGTTCATAAAAAATATCTGACATTTCTCATTTAGCTTATGCTATACTCCTTTGATAAGCTATGTTAATGACAATACATCTCGTATATCTGAATAATAATTAATTTATAAAGGCGACACCTTAGTGAATACCTTGATTCTTCTAATTGTCACATGAAATCGTTGAATGGGTTAGAGTTATATTAATGTCAAAATATGAAGCAACACTAAACACTAAGGCTATTGGCGACCAACCTTGTAATTTTGAACCTCAATCAATTAAAGACGACACTTGAGCTACCCTCCCGTGCAAGCTATCAGATCTCGTCAACTGGTGGAGTTTGAACTCGGCACCCTTCACACATTCATCAGCCCTCTCTACACAGTGGGTCTTCAGTGGCTCCAAGACTCGAACTCGAGACACGTCAAGCACGAGTTCTGAAATCGTTGTAGTTGAGTAATATTCAAAATGCAGGAGATCTCAATACAAAGTGTGATAACATTTTTGTGGATTCAGGACTCGAACTCATCATTCGACTTGGACATTACTCGTCGCGTCCATTGTGGCGTATTGGGTATGAAAACACACAGTCAGGCTAGATATATACAATTTTATTTACAGGAACATACTAAAATCGCCATCTTACATTCAGAGCACGTTTTTGCTATCTGCTCCCAGCCGAGACCCTAAAACGGTCCTCGCGCATGTCCTTTTTTAGAGGAGTCTATCTCGGAATGTAGGAGAAATGGATTCTTGGAAACCCTTCTCCCCCTACTTCCTCAGGCAGTCACACTATTCCCTCTTGGTCTCTGATGTCATCACCTGGTTTCGGAATAATATTCGCTACACCATTGAATGTACCATGATCCAATGAAAATGAGTCAATTTCATATTTTTATTTTTTTGAAAACTCTATTATTAACACATGTGTATTTCAAAGATTGCTGTTACTTCTCTGGCTGATATATTTGACAGTTGAGTTATGTACCTTTTTTTATTAAAATATTACTGAAAAAAAAAATAAAGCACTATATTTTTATGCTTTTATCTTTCGAACAATTATGTGCTTGAATTACAACTTTAAATTGAGTTACACAAATATAGAAAACGATTTTATATTAAAATATATAAATATATAAAACCGAAATTTTTTTAATACAACAATTTGGAAGTAAGAACTCGCCATGGTCCACAAAATAAAATATGACTAAACCTGTTAGACTTGCCAAAAAGGGTAATAAGAATAAAACGGTATTGGCACTTCGCTAACTTGTCAAAAACTATATTCAAATAAAAGATCTAAACTTCATTTAATATGGCGCATTCCACCTACGCACGAATGATACACAGGAACATCCCCTGGCTCTCTGTTGGTAATCAAATAAGACCATTGCTTCCAGATTGCTCTGCCTAGCCTAACAAGTGGTCACCTTAAATGTTTTCTCTTTGATAGTGGAAGAAAAATTCATCCCACTTGTAAAAAATGCTGAGACCATCAAGCTTCACCGGATCACATTCTGGGATGCATCGGACTTTCTCAGGGGGACTTAACATCCGATCTCATTATTATAGATTTTTCGGCGGTCAACAACCTTCTGAAGATGATCTGTTTCCAATCCCCTTGGAGCAGGAAAGCTTACACCAAGTCTATTTGACCTTTCCACGTAATAGTGTCACACACCAGGTCTTGCTCTTCATACAACTGTCATAGGGAAATGCCCTAGCAGTCCAGAAGATGAGCAGGAGAAGCAGGGAGAGAGAAGGGACAGGTAAAGAAAGACTTTACCCCCTGCACAAAAGTCATACTACGCAGGTGACCGCTTCAAAAGCGCGTCAAGGTCGTCTGATGAGCCCTGGAACTCCTGCACTGTAAAGATAGGCCAGGACTCTTAGCTGCGTACCAGTGGAGAGCAGGAGGGTTTCGCCAAGTCAAATTCATTTTATTTCTTTGGATGGAATGAATTTCCGAATGGTTTAAAACAGTGGAACTGGGGTTAGAGAGATCACAACTCCTACCAGCCAGCTCATCAGCAGCTTCGTTCTCAGACACACACACATGTGATGGAATCCACTGGAGACATACTTGTTTCCTCTGACCACACAAGCCTAGCTAATTTCTGTTAGATCTTTCGACGATAAGCAGCAATAATAATGTAATAACAATAACCTACTCTTTTTAAATAGATTAATATTTAAAAAGAGATAATGCGAAAAAAATTTATAAATTCATTTTTAATGTGTTTCTGTACTAATTCAACTACATGTACTTCCAATTTGCATTTATAAAAGAATAATAATGGATAAACCTAGAGAGAATAAGTAAAATCATTTTGGCATTCTCATCCAAAATAAAAATCTGCATTTTGTTCACTTGCATATCAAATATTTATGTAAGATAAGACATTCACTTTTTTTCTCTGGAGAAATAAATGCTACGGATATAACGAGAAAAGCAACTCGTATGTGAACAAAATACTGTCATATAATAACAAAACTTTTATAGATACTCTGAAATCTAGTACTGAAAGCAACTATGTCGTTGTTTTACTATGCGAGATTATGATATACATAGATCAGAATTATTCTTATAAAAATGGCTTCAAATACTAGGAGGTAAGAGTGTTTCTTTTATTTGAGAAGTTGAACAGTTTTTAGATTTTAATCAATTATACTATTTGATGAGTAAATTCTTAATTATTATTAATTCACTATTTTTTTATCAATATTGTGAAGTAGTTGATTATTTTTTAACTACAGGAAAAGTCAGCAGTGCATTAAATTGTAATTTATTCTGGAACTCTTCTAATAATTATAGTTGATTTTCTTCAAACAAGATGCAAAAACACTCATGCACATTAATCTATAATAATACGGATAGAAGAACCACACTTATATTAAACACCACAATTCGAATACTTAATCACAATTTCGCGTAACTCAGTCGTTGTCAAATGTTTCATTTCTTTCCTTTTCCTTCCTTTTTTTCCTCCTTTCATTCATTTTTATAAGTATGATTTTTATACATTTATGAATTTTTTTTTCTTTCTCTTAGCACGTGGAAAAACATTTTAAGACAGATATACTTGAATCCCCTTGAAGCTCATTTGCTTTGATAAAAAGTGTGTTTCCTTTTTATTAAACCAAAAAAGATCTCTAACCATACTATTGTAGAATGCAATTTATTTATGACATAAAAAGAGTAAATGTCAATAACTTTTACAGAATTTACTTGACATATTTTTTTTTATCTAATGGGCTGCATTTTGGCAGTTTATCCTTTACAGACACTCCAAGTCCCCAATTCTGAGAGCCATCTAGTGATGGCTCCCAATTCCAAATTTTTGAAGCTTGAATTTATACAATTCTAGCTCTCTACGGAATCTGAATATTAAAGTTATTTAATTTTTCCGAGAGTATCAGAGCCAAATTGATACTCAAGGAATCTTTTATATGCCACATAATCATAAGACATGCTTGCCTACCATTTCGGCATCCAGAAAATATATCGTTTTTAGACGGGATTGAACCCGCAATCTTGGGCTTACGAGGCAGGCATGCTAACTCTAAGCCAATGAGCCAAACTTGACATAAAATTAAGATCCTTTACAATGTGTTAAACATATTTAATAAGTTTTTTAAGTACTGCTTTCGGCACTCGTTAAATTTTTTTTTCAAATCTTTAACTCAGTCGAAGATTTATTTATTTTCTATAAAATCCAAAATACATATCTCTCGTGATTAAATAAGTAACTTTATTTTTATGTATCGTTCAAATTATGCAAATGCATAGAAAATTAAAAAATAATCGACGTTACTGGAATCTGAATATTTATGTACGTAATACATTTCGGAAAGCAATTTAGTTTGGATTAATAAAGCAACCCTTAAAAATGTAACATATGCTTTAAATTCCTGTTTAAATATACAGGTCTTTAATTAAAGTTGAATCATAAAATTGATTTTAACTAAATTAACACACAGAGATCTGATTCAGTATTATTCGGTTGAATTAAGTGTCAAAGGAAATCTAGAATTTTAAAGAATTAATGCTTTCAATTAGATAAATAAAATAAAAATTTAAGAATGTTAATATCTTGACACCACAAGTATGCAAATATATGACTTTAAACATTTCATCAAGGTCTTTAAAGTTACTTAAGATGTCTGGAAATCTATACACACAGAAAAAGTTAAATTTACATTCCCGTAAGGAAAATCGATATGCTTTGAATAAAGTAGCCAGATAATAACTATGCACCACTTTTAACGTATTTAAATTTAAAATCACTATTTCATCCCATTTTATAAAGTAAGCCTTTGAATACCAAAACATTTGTTTTCTCATAAGTTGCCTTAAAACTACGAACAAATAAAGGAATATTTTAATTCCTAAAAACGTGTTGTATTTTTCCTTGCCCAGTTTTTAGATGAAGGAGACAAACTTCATAGTAAGTTATGATTATTATTTTAAATATAATAAAGATAAAAAGAATAATTAATATATTTACTGTTTTGTATAATTTAAGTGTCGAATTTACCTAGTTGCAATCATAAGAATAGAGAATAATTAATTATATGAATGCTAGTAATTCACAACTGATTACATGAATGCAAGTAATTCACAACTGAAGCATTTAAAATTTACTTATCATCGACATAAATTCAACTTATTTAGTAATACGCATAATTTTTCACGAATAAACAAATTATGACTTCAACCACAGTTGTCATTTGATTTTTTTAATAGTATATTGTTACGAATGTTGTGTAATTAATGCTAAAAATAGTGTAAATTATTTGAACATCTGGATGTTTAATACATTAATATTACTTTCTGTTGCACTTATTTTATGATACAAATTGTAATATTTGTAAGCAACGCTGCCTCTTACATTATAATGGTGTTTCAATTGGAAATTGGTATCATTTTTGACGACCCTTTTTGACGATTTGGCTATCTTATGGATGGTTCTGGAAATTATTGGAGAAATCTAATCACATCACGATCTATGAAGTAAGTGAATCTTTAGGGAAGAAGCTGGGATGCAGTCGTGTAGACTATAAACAGGAGTCGCTCGCTGAAACTGAGGCAGTATTACTTCGACCATTGAAGAGTCAACTAGCGATTAGTTGTTTGTTAATAAATTTTATGAATTTATATTTTTAGACACTGATAGCTATGTCTGAGCGCTGCAGAAGGTGTGAAGACCTTCTGGGATTTTTTTTTGTGTGTGTGTGTGAATTTTGCTGCTATATCCTGTACTTTATGGATTCTTTTTCTACATTAAATTTTCATCACTCTTAAAGAACTGTTTTGCTCTTTGAGACTGATAGTAGAAAATCGACGAACCCCGATTTAAGTAACAATATGTTTATTAGAGAAATTATTAAAGAGTTAGACACGTAACAAGATATATTAAATTAGAAGCAACATTAAAATATATAGTTCATGAAATATTTTTCTAATAATAAAAAATAATATTTTTCATTTCCTTAGTTTTTTATAGATTTATTAAGATGACGCGATTATTATTTGCTAAAGAATCATTGTAATTAAAATGTTTAATCATGATTCATCATATTTTCTATACAATAAAAAGTAAATAATTCAAATAATCCGGAAAACAAAGGAATCATTAACAACTACTTTTATAACTGCTGTAGTATTTCATTTCTTTCTTAAGTTTACTAATTTGGAAGACCATATATAATTTCAGAATTAAATTATACGTTTTTATATGATAATTAGGAAATGATGACAAAAATTACTGATTTTTATGCTTAATTTTTGTGTTAGAAATAATTTTTCGTTATGAAATTGTCGTACTACTAATATTCATGTTAACATATTCCAATGCAGCCTTGAAAAATAGGATGCATATACTCAATGCTAATATAATTAAGCACTTAAATATAATTGATTTCATTGTTATTAATTTAAAAGATCTAATGTATGATGTTAATGATTGGAGCAATTGAGTCAACTTAAAAAAAAAAGGTTTTTCCTCATGGAATCTGAATTTTTTGCGAAACTAAATAAAATTTTTTCGATTAACCTAAGGTTTAAATACCCCTTGAATCCTATTTTTAGTACTAAATATGTTCGATAAAAGCCTTGGGGAGGTTATATATTAGATTAATTTCTGCAATTTCTTAATCTAAAAACTTTTGTGTGACCATTTTTAAAAAAAGATATGTAATCTTTTAACACATATCTGCCACTTGAAATACTTCTATTATTTCATTATATTTTGCTCAATAAAGACAGCTACCTTGAAAAATAAACCTATTATTCATAGTTTTTTTTTTGTGATTCAGAGCACAGCACGGCAAGTAAAAATTCATAATCAATATTATAAATTTCCATACCGTTTTCAAATTTGGAATTGCAAGTTATACCTAGAGTATTTCCTGAAATGTTGCAGTTAAATGCATGAAAAATCGTTTTAAAGATTTCATAACACGAGGAATCAAAATAAAAACTTTCGTACTTAACGATCCATTCTGCTTTTATACCTTTATTTAATTGTTCACATTTGTACTATATTTCTTTTTTAGATTTCAAAGTATAAAATATCTTGACATAAAAATAGTTAAAAATTGTCAAGTAGAAAATTTTTATCATCAGATATTTGAGAAATTCATTTAACAAGAAGAGAGAGATTAAGTAAAATAATTATTCCATTAACATCATAATTTAGTTTAATTTCAAATTTAAGAGTTAGTTTAGAGAGATTTAGTTTAATTATTAATTTTACCAAGGCACACAAAAGTTAATCTCAGAAGATATTAAAAATCTTCTCTTCCGACACTTGTACCTTAGGAAAAGAAGTTTCGGTTGTAATTCTTCAAAAAGTTTTCAATTAATGTAATTAATTAAATATAATTTATATATATTTTTCATTTAAAAACAATATTTTAGTAATCGCGATTTGCCTACGATGTTTTACACCACATTCACTACCCACGAATTGGGTTATCCAATGATATTTTATTGCTTCCTAAATAGAACAACAAAAATTATTGTATGAAAGTACAAAATTAGGATATTATGTACTCACCCGACACTGATATCTGGAGAGGCCTCTTCGAAGTTCACATTCAGCATTCCCGTCGCAAATCGTTCCGTCAGGGCACATACCCGGATGGGGGTGACATCCATGAGTCTGATTGCCTATGAACCCTTCAATACACTCTCCACATTTGAAAGAGCCCTAAAAACGAAATTTACATTCAAGTAAATTAAGTA
Source organism: Trichonephila inaurata madagascariensis (assembly GCA_019973955.1). NCBI lineage: Eukaryota > Metazoa > Arthropoda > Arachnida > Araneae > Nephilidae > Trichonephila > Trichonephila inaurata. The sequence goes on from BMAV01003034.1 coordinate 240,789, forward strand.
AAGTGCCACAATTTTGTTATTTTCCAAAAGTTTGAACATCCTTATCGAAGGAATTTTGATAAAATTGCCATTAAAGATAAAGTTATCTATCTAAAGCGTTTTGTAAAGTTACACTATATAACAAAAATAATTTTGCAAAAAAGAAATTAAAGCTATATTTGTATCTAATACTTTTATTTCCCATTGAGTAGCTTGTTTAGTTATAAACAAGGATAATCTTAGTTCTAATGATGTGTTCAATATATTACGAGATATATTTTCTTACTGTAAACGTGTCAACATCACACTAAAATTATTCTAAATATTATACGAATTCCTGATTTTATGTTGAAAGTTTTGTACTCTATAAGGGATTCATTCCAAACACTTATAATTCATATGTACATATAAAGGCAGATTTATGAGTACTATAAAATTTTATGAAATTCATTATGTATCATAATTAATACTCACAAATATTTTAAACAGCTGATGAAAAAGAAAAAAATCTTAATAAAACGATCTTATAATTTGTGTCATAAAAATGTATAAAATGTCAAATGCTATTAAACTGATATTGCTAGGGCAGAAAATTACGGCAAAATATATTTCAAGTAACTTGAAAAAACCGAAATGATAAGAATAAAATATGCAACATTAAACGTCAAGTTGTACATTCAAGAATCATTTAAATAAAGAAAACTTAAACTAAGAATCTTTTTGAATGTTTTAAATAGATTTTAAGAGAAAAAAATTGGTTTATGTAACTTAGAATAAATTTCTCACTTATACAATTAATAACTTATTTCAATATATAATATATTTTCATTTAAGACTCAGAAGTAGTTATTAGTATTTATAGCTAATACACTACTTGGCATCCAAATGCAACACCAAGAAGGACAATATATATTAACCCTTTAACTGTCAAGTTATTTTGATGATTTGGGTACACAAATTGTGAAATTTTTTTGACCCAAAGAACTTCTAACCTCTAACCTTTCAAGTCTTCAGTAAAGTGCTGCCATCTATTGAATTGAGAGCACATTAACTTTTTCCGAGAATCAGTCGGGTTTGACAGAGATGAAGCCGAAATAAACGTCTCCCGATATATATTCGCGTAAAACAATACGATGCATTCAAAAAAATTACCCCGAGTAATACTCGGGTGTGACATTTTCGAACACAAGTACTGTGACTTAGATTATCTCGGGCATGGCAGATAAAAGGTTAAAATAAAATTTATTAGTTAGATAATACATAACATAAAAGAGTAAATAATTAAAGGCCCAGCCTCTTGAGAGGTAAGGAAGACAAGATAATCAATATTCATTGTTACAGATGGCAGTAAACTCTGCTACACGTCTCAGCACTGAATGAAAGACAATTTGAATATCTTGTGAGGATTGTGGCACAGGTATGGCGCTTAAGTTATCTCCTCAAATTGCCAAAATTGATTTGATATAGAAATGGTGGTGTATGCAGGGATATTCATTCTCCGACCATCAACCAGATGTGTTCTGTAGGTGATAAATTGAAATAGACTACCAAGGCAATGCTATAATCTGCTGGTCAAAGAAGTTTTGAAAATTGCGTGGTACATAAGGTCACGCATTATTCTGTGGGAATGTAGTTGTAGGTAAGTTTTGGAAATAACAAGCTCTCACACCTCAGAGATATAGCACTAGTTAGTTATTGTACAAGCTTTGCTTAAGGGGGGGAGATGGAATTCAGTATCCTTCTAAAGCATAAGATTGGGATCAAGAACTTTATGGCGATGTAGGCATTTCAGGTAATAGCGATTGGTTATTAAAAGTCGATTTTGTGCCATTAGGTTATCCATATCTGTTATTGAATGCTCTGTTGCAGATAAGTGTTAAAAGACAAAGGTCGTCACAGTCAGCCTTGTTGACATTCATTTCTACCGAAAAGATTTTGAATAGAACGTGCAAACACCGATTATTCTGAAGACCACATTAATTGTGATAAGGTTCCTGAAGCAGCAAGATCTATCCATTTATACCATATGCCTACCATCACGTGTTATGGTACGATGGGACTAGTGCAATCGTTGCCTTTGGTCAGTCGTTCCCTACAGCATCCATTGATTACATACCCCAATCACTACTGCTTGATTACATTTGCCTCGGTCATCAATTTCTTGGGAGGATAATCCGAATTCTCTAAAGTCAATTCATTACTCTTCGTCGGTCGAACTCAGAAACACATTTGAATGAGTTCGTAAAGTTCGAATGAGACAAACTGAAGTTGCTTACGGAAAACAGTCACACGAAAAAGCCATTTCATACATCGAGTATTTCAAAACAACATTCTGTTCCTCACTATAACATGTTTTAGAAGCGCTAAATGCACCCATTATGATTGCACTTAAATATCCAATACAATAAATTAAATGCACTTAAACTATCTGTATATCCAATGCACACAAAGAAAAATCACACTGTTCAGAAGCTTCCTTCATGGTGTTTGGGTAGTATTGTGGACCTTAAATACGTGAGTCAACGCCTCATGAAACTGTCTGCAATTCGATTATAATATTTATTTAACATGATATACTATCAAAAATATTTTTTTAAACATTTCATCTCGCGTATATATACATTTAAAAAGGGCTTACCATAGCATTAATACACTGAGAATTTTCCACGCATCCTCCATTTTGTCCGTTATCGCATTCATTAATGTCAAGACACAGCTACACAAAAGAAATTGCATGATTGTATGAGTGAATGGATAAATTATTAATACTAAAGAAAAATAATCATTAGGTTTTCAAAACAGCAAAAAATTTTATGAAACTAAAATGTAATAAATACACTTCCATAAAGTACAGCTACGCAATTTTTATAAAATGCAATAAAAGTTAGATAAATATTACAGTTTAATTGCAAATAGCACACACGTACTTTAATTTCAAATTTCTTAAAAAATTAAAAGCTAATTTAATCTTACCTGTCTAACCGATCGCGCGTATTCTAAGCCAACTCCTTGAACATCTCGACCAGTGTAACCAGGTGGACATTGTCCACAGCGGAATCCTGGAGCAATATTCAGACAAGTGGTCTGAGGATGACAAGGCCGAGCCAATGCACACTGCAAATAAAAAAAAATGTTTATAACAAATTGAGTCATATTTAAAATAAGTAATTTTGTTTATTTCAAAATTATAATTATCACATTTTTTTTTAAATTATTAAAATTCAATTACTAAATAATGATTAACACTCCTTTAACTTTCAAAGTTCTTGTAAATTATTTCAGAAACTCAAATATGGGTAATTAAATTCTGACCTTCTAGAGAATACATTGTAAATCAGCGGTCGGCAACCAAAGGCAGCATGCCACATGTGGAATGCAGTACAATTCTCACACACAGTGGCACTCTGCACTATTCAACAAATTTATCAGTTTTTGAGTGGATAAGTTTAATAATTTAGTAATGGACCTTACTTGACAAACATCTCTAGAATTATGGAAAATTACGGAAAACTAAAAGATCTGAAAGATAACTTAAGATTAACTTACAGCTATTATGTAAATTATTGAATGCCATTGTTGGATAGATTTAGTTGTTTGAAGAGAGAAAATTGCATGTACTCAGCTTTCCGCTTTTCGTTTTACATACCTAAGTAAAAAATCTTTTTTTCTCATGAAAAATATTTCGAGTCCGCAAAGAAATTACTTAACAACTGGATACTCAGAGTCGTGTCAAATTGAAAGTCACGAGTTACACCCCTGATTTTGCGATATGGAAGTGGAGCAGTGTAAGCACTAGGTTCGCAGTTAAAGAGTTTATATTTATATTTTTAATTAACTGTAAAGAAGGGAAATACTTATATTTTATGCGGTTTCTTTATTTTAATAAATACGTTTAAAAATCCTAATATATATGTACGATTTTAATTTCTTTTATTTTTCTTGAAGAAATAGTTATAGTTTGTGATGTTTATTTTGTTGAAGAAATAGTTATATTTTATGCTGTTTATTTTTATGTAAATAATTATTTTTAAATTATCCAAAACTAATAATTAAACTGTAAATCTATATAATTAACCTCTATTCTTTCACTCTGCATTCATTATCGCGGGAATCGAATTGTTTCAAAAATGTCCTACTGTGTGGTACGCTGAATCATATCGGTAGATTAGTTTGACACGTTATAGGCAAAGGGTTGCCGACCCCTGTAATAAACGCACATACCACAATATTTCCACAGATGGATTAGCTTACGTATCATTTTAGAATAAACTCTTATTACTAATTTAGAAAACTCATAAAATAATATTTACTTCAAGATCTTAGAAACAATCATAAAACAAAAAAAATTTTCAATTTATTTACCAAAAGAATAATATAAAAAAGAAACTATTATGAAGTTAAATTAATTCTGAAAAAGATAATCAGTGCGTAAAAACAGTATTGCTCACATTTTCCTAAATAAAACAGTGTTATACAAATCATTCACAAAATAAAATTATTTTTTTAAAAAATGTGTGAACGTTAAATTTTAAACTATAGCAGTTTTTCAAATGATAAATAGCACCGACTTTCTTCATTCGATTCAGAAAAACGCATCTGAATGAGTACCCTCACACAAACTTATGGAGGCGGTGGCATCTCTGGGAAATGTGGAATTCAAGATGAGGAAAACTTTGTTGTTTCTTCCCAACATCGCTCATTTCGTATGTTTATGTAAAACATTCTTGATTGCACCGGGTGAACTTAATACAACACCCCCTCCCCCTCCATTGAAAAGAAAAAGAAAAACTAAGACGAATATTTGACAAAAAGCGAAAAATAATAATACAGTGTTGACTCAAGAAACATTATTTTTCAACTTTAACGGAATCACAAACAAAGTCATTGAGTTATATTTTGCTTACACAAAATGACAAATATTTTAACGAATAGGTTTTACACATCTTGAGCGGTTAATACGACCACAAATATTTTTACCAATTTTTGATAAAAGAAATACATTTTTGTGTATGAAAACTGGTAATTGATGTTTTAATTCAAAAGGAACATTCTGCGACAACAATAATAGGTATGAAAAATAAATAAATGACATGCTAAAATATGAGAAATGTAATAATTACCTTACGCAAAATAACAAAATAAAAAATGTGATACAATAATTATAATTAATTAGCATTGTCCTCAATAAATAATACACTTATATTTCATTACAATGGAATACTGATGTAATATGTATTTATAAATACAGAATTTGATGGCTTTGTGATTTCAGATAACAATATTATTTTCTTCAAAACTGTAGATAATATTCTAAAAATTAAACCATATTTTTGAAATTATACGGAAAAGGAAATCATAAAATAATACAGAAACTATTTATCTTCATTTTTTTAAAAAAACCTCTACTATAAAGTATTATATGTAAAATAAAAATAATAATCAGAATATAAAATAACTTCTAAGGAGACTACTTAAGGAAAAAGTGATATCTCCGACTTTTCGATATTAACTAGCCAATAGCTCTGACGTTCTAACAAACAGCTGTGAGCTGTGATAGAAATTTTGTTAAAGAATTTCTGTTCCTACTCTGTGCGGGTTTTTGGCTTTTTAAAAATTTACTTATTCTTATATTAGTTTGCTTTGAGAATAACTTTTCCTTTCTCTTTTTTTTCTCTTAGGTTAGAGTATAGACCAGCACTGTATTGTTGGTAGAATATCTTTGGTTAGATACAGTATTAAAACTTGCAATTTACTTCAGATTTCCTGGAAAGTGCTGAATGCTCCAAAAAATGCTAGCGAGATTGACAGGCAACAGTAACATGAAGCGGTGACTTTGATGGGAATTTCGTGCATTTTTTATGTGATAAAATGACGTACATTTATATTATACAAGTTTGCTAGTAATGGTAATATAGTAAAAGGGAAAATCTTTTAGAAAAGTTGCCAAAAAAATAATAGGGTTTTATACGTAACGCAATACTCCCGGATTAAGCTCCTATCCTGAAACATTATTTATTTCAATAAGTGAAAAAACATCCTCTTAAAACTCAGTCATTCTGTAAGAAAATCGTCAGCACACACACACGTTATGATATTTTTTTAAAATCATTTAAAAAAATTCTTAAGCGTAATATGCATAGGCTAGATTAATATAAAACACCTCCTTAATTTCTTATATAAATGTATCAGTAAATAAAGGTATGCACAATATATGTGTGTTCTATAAAAACATAAACTAAATTAGATGGGAATTATACAAGCATAAATTTTATCTTTCAACTACTAGCTCAGATTAAAACAAAATATTTTTTTTTTCATCTCTGAGTTATTATTTTCAATCTATATTTTTTATTAGAAATTATAGAAATTTTCTAATTACCACAAAAAAACCAAATAGCATATTTTTTTTTTACTTATTACCGTTTGTATTTAAGATACCACATTAATTTAACAATAAATTCGAGATTGCCATGAATAAAAAAATATCGAAATACTTTGCTTCAGTCACCAACTTGTGAATACGATCTTTTTTAATCTATTGAATACTAAAACTACCAAGAGAAAATGTACCTTTTCTCTTTTATCGGTATCATCAGGTATGAAAAGAAATAAAATGCCATCATTCCTACTTATAAAAATAAGAAAATACAAAGATACGTCCAATAAGAAAATTGAATGCATCTTTCGCATTTATACAACATAAAAATACAAAGGCATGTTTCTATTTATAAAAATATTGCATAGATAACCGAAAGTACCTCCACAACTTCAAACATGTGATAACGCACCATCACAATCCATTTTATTATACAACACATATTTCAATCTCAAATTTTAAACTGGATATATTCTCAACACACGACCACGACTCCATTTTTATTGAGTAAGGGCTGTTTCGTAAGCCGTCACTCCAGAAATCCACTCGCATTAGGAAACATAAATAACAGCATTTCAAGCAGCTGTATTTCCTTTATTTTTTATATCCCATCGATTTATTTCTTCTTTATTTCGTTACTTCGAATTCCATGTGTTTGAGTTCTGCCAAACATGGCAGAGTGAAGGGAGAAAACATTCGATCACGAGCGTCGGCTTGTTTGAAGACAAATTGCTTCTACCCCGGGATCAATCATGAGAATGCATGTACCAAATGCCCCTCTCTCGTGCTGGTTAAGTCCGCACTTCAAACGATTCGGCATATTTCTTGGAAATCCTCAATTTGTTTTCTCTTTGAACAATCCCTCCTTTTAGATATACACCCAGTCCAATGTAAACGGAGGCTTGGAGGAGGTTTATGTGCAGTATGTGTTTTGATCTATCTGGCACATGTGTGTGTGTGTACCATAGGAAATTCTTCATAAAGACATGTCATATGTTAGGTCTACTGCTGTTTTTTAACCATTTATCTACCGCATTATGATTTACTGCAGTTTTTCTCATGCAATAATTTTTTTTTGAATCCCTACATTGAAAATAAAGGGATATATATAAAAACAAGTAATATATAAACAAAAATTTAAGTCAATTCCTACTTAATCAACAAAGTAAAATTTTATTTTAGCTCCTTTTATTAAATAGTTACAATTAATATAAATATGTATATACAAAGGACAGAATCACAACATTAAGTGCTAATTAATTTTTATTAATTATCATTAAAGTATCGTATTGTCATCCAAAACAATCGTGTATATAAAATTTCAGTTTAACTGAATGCTTTAAAACGTGAGAAAAAAAACCTTTTCAAGTTTTGACACAAGTCGCCAAAATGGTCGCTAAGTCGCCAACGTGGCTGTATTTGTAATTCTTTAAATAATTAGTTTTAATCAATTAATTTTTGTTAATTGTAATTAAATTATTGTATTGTCATCCAAAATAATCATGTATATTAAATTTCAGATCAATTGAGCGCTTTAAAATGTATTTTATTAACGATAGAAAATTCCACCAAGATATATAAATAAATGAACAAATAAATAAATAAATAGAGAGTGTGAGTTAATAGTAGGAATTGAAAAAATACTCAACTTTGGGAACTTTAATCCGTTAGAGCTAATTAATTAATTAAAGATATTCAACTGTAAAGTTAATTATATACACTGTTCATTTGAAATAAATAGTCAAATCGTCTTTTCTTAGGTCCTCATTAACATACAAAAAAATAAGACACAACTTTTGACATTAACTACTTTTCGGAACTAAAATGACAATCTTCGCAATCCGCCGAAAACGCAATTTCTGCTCTAAGACTATTCGCTTTCACCGCTAAAATATTCATCATAAAACCCGTGCTTCCATATATCTTGGAAGAGTGGATTTAAAAGAATATTCCTGCTAAGTATCGTCTGAGTATTCGTAAAAATGGTTATTCTACGGAATTTTAAAGTGATTGGTACTTATAAGTACCGGCGGTAGATAAAGGGTTAAAGAATAGAATATATTATTGTTTTCTTGAAAATCGTTCAGTACAAAAACATTGATTACATTTGTACCAATTACAATGCTATATTTTTTCTATTCAGGAGACATGGTACGATTTATAAAAAAAATATTTGATTTAATAGTTTTTATAAATGTTTTGCTTGTAACCACAATAAGTATGTATTACGTAAAACAGCATTTGTGCTCAAAATACCACAAAAAGCTAACCATTTAATTTTTTTATATAGTAAAATTTAAAAAGTTATTAAAATATTTTAAAATGCCACTCCTCCTTCAATAATTGGCGTTCACTCAAGAAATTTGATTTAGAAGTATGTCACACAAATTATGTATAAGAGAAGTTGATGTGGATTTTATGATAACTTGACTGATATTCGAAAAATTCTTATTTTTATGAATGCCTACTGAAAATTCCTTAAAGAATGTATAAATTCTAGGTTACAGTCCACTCAAAATATTAACGAAACAGCTTTCTTTTAATCACCTAAAGATCAATTATATCGATAATGGCATCCAGGTGAGTTCACTATGACGCAAGTATGAAAAGGGTGGCAATTTTACATGCAGAATTAAAGGGAAACAGAGCAGCGGCCACTAAAAATTTGACACGTATGAAGCAAAAATACGTCAATGACGCAAGGAAAAATTCGACACGTATGAAGCAAAAATACGTCAATGATGCAAGGAAAAATTTGACACGTATGAAGCAAAAATACGTCAATGACGCAAGAAAAAATTTGACACGTATGAAGCAAATATACGTCAATGACGTAAGGAAAAGGATTTACCGTAAAATCCGGCGTATAACGCGCACCTATACTTTCAAGCTTAATTTTTTGGTATATTCGCCGTACAATGTGTGCACCCTCTTTATTACTAAGAAATCTGAAATAATAGTATACATTGCTCTTATATTTTAAAGTCATTTATTTGAGGAATTATCCCAAACTTTTGACAAAACAGTTCTCTTCTAGAACTAAAACTCTTTTAGTTCATAAGGGTCTAGTCATTTCTTTTTCATAAACAGTATTTCGATATATATAGAAGTAAAAAAAAATTATGCTCATATTTTTTGGTATTTTTAAAGTTATCGTTTTCATACCGGGCGTATAACACGCACCCTTAAGTTTCCATCTTATTTTTTGTGTTAAAAGGGCGCGTTATACGCCAGATTTTACGGTAATTTTTGCTAGTAAATTTTAAAAACAGTCTTTTCTTTCTATTATAATATATTCTTTTGAAAAAATGTTGCATATCGAATGCATTGGATGACACGGAAGACGACACCTTGTGGGGAAATGGCGACGACACAGGTACCAATTCCGAAGTCAGCTGTGACATAGGAAGTGACAAATTATTTTCGAAACATGATACTGACGGCTAGAGTAATTATAGGTTCCTGCGTGTATTTTAAACATTTTGATACTAGTAAAATAAATTATAATTACTAGCTTCTTATTTTTCATAATTTTTTTTTAAAAAAATGTATTTATGTATCGGATATTGATAAGCGTTTTACACAATTCTTTGTTTTTCTCAAATGCGTGTAGAGAATTTGGAGTGCGGCTTAGAATCAATGACGGCTTAGATTCGAGTAAATAATGTACTTTCTTTTTTTTTCCGCTTTATATCCTTTAGTTCCTTCTGATTCAGTTCTTTCAGAATATCTAATCATAAGCGAAAATAATTTATGTTTAATATTCATGACGCTTATTCCCTCAGTAAGATTGAATTTTCATGTGATACATTATGTGGATTAAAAAAAAAACATCTTAACAGCGTCTCTAAAATGTTTTTCACTCAAGACTTTTTCAAACTTTTCATTTTCCTACTTAAAAAGGTAGAAAGTCGGGAGTTCTTTAAAGAACTTTAAAAAATTTACTAGAAACTAGTTTTCATGAAGTTCACTTCAACAAAAGTTTCCTTCAAAATACCTTGATCTTCTTCATATTGCTAAAATAACTGTAAAAGAAGTTAACTTTCTTTAAAAAATAATCACACTGCTTTCAATTTCAAACACATATTCTTTAAATGTTAGGGGGAAAAAAGGTTTATTTCTGTTCCTTTCAATTTAAAAGTATAAAATTCCGCTTGAGTTCTTTTGTCAATATAGATTCTCATCCATTCTTGGGGAAAAAATATATAATACTCTGAATCCATGTGCCATATATAGATTATTTGACAAGAATAAATACAGCAAATAAGAATAAGGAAAAATTAAAATATCAAATAAAAACAAGAGACGGAAATTTGCGAATATAACTGGGAAATTAATAAATTTTCTGTGTAAAATTTTCATGTTTTCCTATTTATTCCCAAACTGCATATTTATTTTTATGAAATAAGTTAAGGTATCCGACTACGTTCGGAATCATGATTTTAAAAAAGCGAATAAATGGATAATTTTCATGATATTTAGTGTTACTTAGATTACAATACATGTATAAAATTGCTTTAAGGACATTTTGACAAAAAAATTATTTAAATACAATATTTTGGCAAAAAATTAACTTAGAATAACCTTTATTCAAAATGTTCTCCTTTTGGAAAAATGCTTCTATTATAATAATATTTTGCCTGTGTATAGCTCAGACCTCTGTACAGAGGCTCAACTATGATTTTTGAAAAATTCACATTATTTTCACAGTTACAACCAATTGAAATATATATATATATATATATAATTATCGGCGTTTTTTTCTTAAAATTTCTCCCCTCTGTTGTCGTTGAACATGGATAAGCCCACTTCTAAGTTATATATTTCAAAAATTCTAGTTGAGCCTCTGTGCAGAGGTCTGAGCGATATACAGGCCAAATATTATGATAATAGAAGCATTTTTCACAAAAGGAGACTATTTTGAAAATGGGTCCTTCTATGTTCATTTTTTGTCAAAATATTGTACTTAAATAATTTTTTATTGTGATAGTATTCTTCAAACAATTTTATATACATTTTCTAGTCTAAGGGACACTAAATATCATAAATATTATCCATTTATACGCCTTTGAAAAATCACGGTTCCAAACATAGTCGGATACCTTAAAAACTGATTATTAGGCTCTAAATAATGTTTGTAAGTATGTAATTTCGTGGGAGCACTTAGTCCTTCCGAACCTGCGTCCTTTCACATGACATTTTAGTTGACATTAAAACGTGAAATTATTTTTAATGAATAACATTTAAAATTTAAAATATAACTATTGTATAATCATAATAATAATAAAAAAATTGTCTTGATACGAATAAAACTACAATTATAAATTTAAGTTAAAAAAATTGATGAAAAATTCATGACTTAGTAAGTTTTTCATGATGGGAGTAGGTGGGGCGATGCCCACTCAATCCAGTTGCAGCAAAGGAATCCGAGGTAAAGAAAGAAAATGTTTTAGATGTAAAAAGTTAAAATGAGTTTGTATCGAGTGGAGCTTCTGTAATTGGCTGACCAGAGTGGTCAACTATTTTTACATTTAAGTTTAGATGAGAAGCTCCACTAATCATTGAGCAGTTAGGAGCTCGAGAAAATCGAGCCACAAAAAGAAAGACTTTGGAATTAAAAAATAATTAAACAAAAGAGAAAATATTTAGAAATTAAAGAAAAGCAGGATCAGTTAGGATTGACTGGCTCTGTGGAAATTAAGGTCAGGAGTATATTTTTCGATGCTAGTGATCAATTTATTATCAGAGTTGCACATTTTATTAAAGAAATTTGTGGCATCTCTCCTGATCATTTGTTTCCTATTGGGTATTTTACTCACGGCTTTGAGGTCTACATTCCTGATGAACCAGCGAGTATTAAGAATTTGCCTGACAATAAATTTTGAACACTTTCCAAATAATTAACATGGGTCTTTGCTGCATGCCCCCAAAGAGGGCAGGCTTAGTTTAGGATAGATTTTAGAATCAGTGAGAATACTTTTACGGAAATCTTTAACTTCATGAAAATAAAGTAATGTTCTTCTAGATAATATATTTAAAAAATAAATAAATATCATTTAAAGTAAACCGTAGCTCATATTAATGTGGTAAGGAGCTAAATCAATAAACATTGTAAAACTCAGCAACTTTTATTCAGTCTAAAACCTTAATATATTAGTAACCTTATATATCACCAACGAGTACTCAATAGGAGCAAAATACATATTAAATCCTAACCAATAATAATAAATATTAATTTAATTTATTCTAGAAAGTTTTCAATTACAGCCACAGGTTTTCAAATCTAGTATAAGTAGCACTCACACGTAAAAATGAGCAAATTTTAATCTAAATCGCCAATTCTAATAACATATCATTAAAGACTTTTTACACCCATATAACTGTAAAACGTCTCCGTACAGTTACTATCTCAACATCTTCCCTGATCACATCTCTTTAAATAGCAATCCTAAATCTACATATATCACGGTCCTTTTACAAAGCGAGAGAGAAAGTTTCTCAAATCTATCAAATAATCCATAAAATAGACTTCCCTAGAGGTTAGTTGCAAACGCGTAGAGAACCCTCTACAATCTTGCATTTCACAGAGAATATTAAAATGAATTATTTTAAATCTATTCGTGGGTTTGAGTCTCAGTGCCTCTAAAGATTCTTTGTGTAGAAAGGCCGAAGCATGTTAAATCTGTTTGACCTCTAGTGTTCTCATGGTGGAGAAGCTTAGAGATTGAGATGCTAGCTCAGGTGTCTTCTTCCCCACTTAATCATGGCTCAAAATTACGAGATCCGTTCGCATTAACTTCGTAAAAAATATAATCGTTCAATCAATCGCTTTTAAATCACGTTATAATTTAAACAGTTAACTGTGACGCTTCCCTTTGAGAGCGCACAACTATGTGTGTCACGGAAATGGAGCGATGACGAGTATATTCATCAAATTTAACTCCTCAAAAAATTAAATACATACAAAGGTAAGAATTTAAATTCCTGAATTTTAGTGAACGTCAAAATTCCTCAACTAAGAGACCTAAACACAAACTGAGTTACTTTCTTTTTTTACTGACAAAATATTTTCTGTCTTAGCACTAAGAAAGTTTTGGGTCAGTGAGTGAATATTAACGTCGCTCTGTTCAGATATACGGGGGCTTTTGGCGACGGACCACGTAATTTTGAACCATGGTCAAGTGATGTGGACGACACCTGAGCTGGAACCCCCCTCTCCTTACTACCACACCACAACATCGGGAGGACGTTTCAGCTCTCGACATATTTAACATGCATCGCTGCCCTACATGGCGGGTCTTTAGTGATACTTGGCTCGAACTCATGACATGCCTACCATGATCCGATATCTTAACCACTGGGCTACCGCAGCCCCTAAAAAAGTTCTGGAGTAGATGCTGTAGGGTTGATTACAGTCCAGTCATCTTTCCAGAAAATCTCCTTGCCTTTCCCACTCCAATAAAATTACTATTCTTTCACCAGCATGGCATCGGGCCATTACTCTAATAACAGCACGTGGATTCTAACATCAAACAATTGGCATTTACACAACTCGATAGCAAGGTTACTTTGGGACAGCGGCTTATCAAGTGTCTCAGCACCTGGTCAGCGTAACACAATTTGTCCCATGGCTGACCATACCCGATGAGCCCTATTAGTAATCAACTTTCCAGCTTTTGCCTTTGCCCTTTTTGGGCTAACATCTTAAAAACCTTAATATCGCTCATAAATAAATTCGAAATGCGAACTTATACGCTGTTCCAGCCGGTGCATACGGGAACGCTTGAATCCCATCTTAAATTTTTCATACCGTAAAATCCGGGGTATAGTGCGCACGGGCATATAACGTGCACCCATACTTTCAAGCCGCAATTGTTAGTTTTTGGGTATATTCGCTGTATAACGCACATCCCCTTTTTACAAAGGAACCAGAAGTGGGCGTGCGCAATGTGTGAAATTTCCCCCTAGGGTGCCCTTCTCCTTGATTATTAGTGTGAGCTAGAGGTGTAAGATTAACGAAAGAACTAGAAGATTCCGTGATCTTAATTTTCCTTTATTAAGATCGTAATACTTAAACTTCTAACAGATTAGATAATAATAATATATGTGAGAGAATCTACGATGACAAAACACACAATATAAATAATACCGAAATAACGTAACTCGGACCACTATCAATAACTAACTCGCCTAAACTCAATTCCAAAAATATCTCAGGTCCTAATATTAAATAGTCAATCCTACCTTAATCCGATCGCCGATCCAATCTTAAGGAAGCTGTGTATTTACCGGAGTGCAATGGTATGCACCTTGACCTAATGGCTTTATCTTTGGTATAACCTCTGTTGGCTGTCACTTCGCAATTGAATCGAGCACTCTCTTAACATTCCCCAAATTGCCACATCACTTACTCTAACTTCTGATATTTAAAAGCTTTCTAATTTGCATCTTTTATTTACGTTTCACTTCTTGGGTTTTGGTTAGAAAAGAGTTGCCATTAATTCTGCCCCAAAAGAACCCAAAGGACATGTTAATGAAAAGACCTGTGAGCCCGTCACAAATGCTCGCATGTTTTAAAGTCATTTATTCCAGTTATTATCTCAAGATTTTGAAAAAATAGTGTATGATTTTAATCAGAACCCTTTAACATCATTAGGTAGTGTGATTGTGTGTTTGTACGTTATTTCTTTCAAATACATAGAATTATAATTTATGTAGAAGTTTAATTTTTCTTATGTTCATCTCTTTTTTATTTTTGAAGCTATCATTTTTATACCCGGCGTATAACCCGCACTCGAAATTTTCGATATCGCGTTATACGCTGGATTTTACATTATTATTTATTTATTTGTTTTACTCCGGCTTGACTTCAAAATATTCTAAATATTTTAAAATTAGAGAATATGCTTTGTTTTTCTCAAACATTACAATTTAAATAGCCAGTGTGTGGTCACTACTTTTTACGCATGACGAGTATACTCGTCAAGGCACAAAATCTTTTAACTTTTCTATGACGAGTATACCCGTGAATCACAGTTAACTAGTTAATACATCATAACAGTATACAATTTGAGTTGGCAAAACTATTTTTATTTGAATATATTTCTTCATGCACTTTTTGAATGTTTAACATTCCTGTGTTTTTATGTTTTACAAAACAGTTGCGAGAATATCAGAGAAAAATATTTCTTACCATTCCACATTAACCTTCTACATAACAAAAATTTTTTTAAAAAAGTTTGTAATGGTGATATAATGTGATAACACGTTAAAAATACCCTTCATAATTTTCACTCCCTTTCCAAATAATATAAGAAAAGCAATTCCTATCTCAGTTTTAAAAAGGTTCATACTTAATGTTCATATTTCAAAAACTGCCATGAAAGATTACACCAATCTCTGAGAAAGTTTTTTGACACCTTTTCACCCATAAATCACTTCCACATTCACAAACATAATTATGTTTTAGCATTATCTGGTGATTAATAGCCATTTAGTTTGAAGACAACAAACATATCCAGTGACCAAATGCGGAGGCCATTTATTTCCTACCTCATTCCACTAGAAAACAGAAGAACAAAAAAATGGGGGCGATGAATATCACAAAGTGTACTCGGATTAATTATGAACCTTTTCAGAAATGCGAGCTCATTTAGAAGGGTGTTGGAGGAAGGATAGGTGGAATTCGATGAATTATCGAACATTTTTTTTCGGTACGTGCCTCACTTCAACCCTCCCTCCTTCCATTTTTTTTTAAACATGAATTTCTTCATCAGAATATAATATCTAAAGATTGCTTCATGCGTCTTAAGCTTCACTAGATGAGTTTCTAAAGGTTGATCATAAGGAATCGCATTAGTTCATTAAGTACTTCATTTTTTTTTGTAGGATAGAAGAAATTTTTATTTTCTCCTCCCCGTGCGTGCTTATACATATATCTTCGAAGAGAACGAAGATATAAGGCTAAATCTGGAGAGCGGGATAGCCATTGATTGATAGCTGGATCACGTGATCTTAATGAGCCCCTGTGTGCGTGGAATCGTGAAAGAAAAATTTCGGTTAATTTCTTTTTTAAAAATGTTCGCTGCACGGGTTGGGTAAGATCCTATAACGGGTCATGAATAAATTATGCCTTTCTCGTTCGTCTTGTCGGGATATTAACTTCCCCAGAAAATGAAGTTTTCTCCCATCTTACCAAGGATAAAGAGGAAAGTGAAACCACAAATTATCTAACAACGTGAAACCAGTGGTGTGTTCATATAAAGAGGGGGGAAAAGTGGTAATAGAAGATTGGATGTTATGGAAATCTCCCTATCTCGTGAAGTTTGCATTGACTCTCGAATTTTAATTTCGTATTAAGAGTCCCTTTTTTGATCATATTAAATTCTCAGATATTAAGAAAATATAAAGATAAAGTCTCTTTTCAATCTCAGTACCAAACACAAAATATAATGTTTTACTTCCTTTTATCATTTTCTATTTTAATATGATAAAATAGAATCGAATATTCATTCTAGATCAATCTTTTGCTAGTTTGTATAAGTATTTTATTATACGAGCATTTTAATAAAATGTCACAGACGCAGAAAACATTTTAATTTTGATTAAATATTTGTGTTGTATGTTTTATTTTTCTATAGTTCAGAATGTATATTTTGTTAATCCCGCTTTCATTTGTTGGAGGCCAAACTGCAATTCTACTGAAAGTTATTTCAAGTAATAATTGTTATAATTTTATTCTTTTTTTATAATCATTTATATTGTTATTATTTTACTTATTCTTATTAAAGTTATTTAAAACTTTTGGATGCATCGTCTTGAATCGGGATTGACACTTGTTAAAAAAATGTTATGGATGCTAACTGATTTAACTGATCTTATTTACATAAAGTTAACCTGTGCGACGAACGGGTTCTCTAGCACGTTGAAAGTGAAGAAATTCTTTATAGTTGGAAATAAAATAAAATTAATCTGTTAATTACATTTCGTGTGCGTGTGTACAGGGTGTACCCAGGGACGTCTTAAGACTCTTTGAGGCCCTGGGTCTAGAGATACCTTAAGGTTTTTTAATGCCCTGAGCCCCTACGGAAAAGTAAGCTCAACCTGAAAACTTTAAAAGTAGACGGCATGTAGAATACATTGCCAAATATTCGTTCAAAGGTAATTTGAAACATATAAATGTACACGACTCAAAATCTCAAAATTCTAGCACCGTTTTCCGCATTTCGACTAAAAGATTGTTTATGGCATTAGTCATAGCCTAGACATGGGCAAAGACCATCACATAATAATACAGTCTTACCACTTACTACTTCCCTGTTTTTCAGAAAATATAAACGAGAATAATATTTGACTACATTAAAAATATCCGGATCATGATCTTATTGAGACAGAGTTACGAACGAAATGAGGCCCCCACCGAGAGCAAGGCCCTGGACCCAGTTGGCCCATACTTTAAGACGGCCCTGGCTGTACCGGGATAATTGGGACAAACCTTAAGGGAACATCACAAAGATTCAGATTTGTTTAGCAACTTATGCTCGGAAATGTCGTGAGAAAGTAGTATGGCTGGTACAAGAGACGAAGAGACACAAGACTAAGATCATCTGAAATATATTTTTTAGTCAAGTTAGAGTCACTTTTGTCATGCCTTCATTATGCCTATTACTTCGTAATGATGCACATTCACATAAATTTGACATTTGGAAGTCCGGTGCATCTCTATGTGGATGACTTTCACGGTATATTTTTTCTACTGATCGTGTATTTTCTTCTGCCAATCCGTAAATCAGATGCATAATTGCCAGCTCGGTTTTCGTAAAACGTTCCATACTGCTCCACAGGCGATGATAGCTCAAGGAACTGCGGTACTGCAGGTCTGTTTTCTCCTATGCTCTTGTGAACAACGTCACCTAGCACCAAACGAAAACGTTTCCAACCACTGGTTTCTATGCTATTCTGAAACATTTTGCTGTCCCCAACCTCTCCATAGTGTTTGTCCCAATAATTCTGGGACACTCTGTGTATGGAGATACATCAATAAGATATGTTGATCTATGAAAATTATTCGAAAATCTTTGAATACAGTATTTAAAAGAAATGTTTTCCTTCCTAAAAATAAAATGAGTGGAAATATCAGCCATACAAACGATTATGAATAGTGAAAAATGTTAGCTATTTTACTTTGGTGCAAGAAATGGTTCGAAGGATCTCATAAACTAAACAAGAGAAAAAAATTTAATAAAACATCAAAAAACAATAAAAAAAATTGATTATTGTTTTTTTTTTAATTGTTTGTTTGAAATCTTTTTTTTTTAAGACAACAGATGTAATGGACAAGAAATGCCACGTTGTGTATCAAAAAACCTAAGTGTTATACAAAGGTATAAAAATGTTATTATTTGTTAAATGCTTATGATGAAAAAATATTGTCCCCTAAAATTAAGATATCTCAAGTTTAAAATTAATAGCTATTTAATGTAGAAAATTTTTTAATCAGTGCTGGATTTTAAACTTAAATAAATCTACAAAAATATGAACTTTAATGAAAAAATAATACCTCAAAGCAAATAAATCTGAAAAAAATGAAGGAAAAATATTTGATATAAACAATCGTTTGGTGAAATTAAAGCAAAAGAATCTACTTTTTGTAAATTGAATGACTATTGCCATCCATCCAATGCCTATCCATCGATAATAACGAAACATGCAAAATATTTACTATGTAATATATTATTCTACCTTAGCTTGAGGAATTTTAAAGTAATTTCGAAAAAAAAAAAATTAGAAGATACAAAATCGATTGAGTTATGTATGCACCGACGTAGTAAATATTCTAAAAATACACGCAAAATATTTCACTAAACAGGAGAAAAAATAATTCCTACTTAACACGTAAGAAATTTCGCAATGCTCAAAATGAAAATGGTATAAATATATTAAGTACTTATTTACATCGTTATAAAGTGCGTAGGAATTCAAAAGAGGATGCGATTTACAAATGAATTCTTACGTTAAGTAATATAATAAATTATTTCTTGTGATTTGTTTTAAACATGTGCTTAATCCCTTAAAATAGTGATAAATGGATTTCGTTCTCACATTTGAATCTGTTTCACAGGAAACATATTGGATTCATAAAATAAATAACATCACACCGTAATCATATTACGAAAGAGAATTTGAGTTAATCTCTGAAAATCCATCTCACTTTGTTTTCCTAGTTATGATGCATAGAAATCCTTTTAAATTGCAAAATATGATCTTCTCCTATTAGGGAATTGTTAAATGTCAAACCTTACAAAATTAAATTTTTAAATAAATGTTAATGTGCCGAAAGGATGATTAAGACAATGGGATAATGTGAGATATTTTAATAGATCCAGGGGGAAATAGTATTCGAATAATAGAATACATAAATAAGGATTTAAAGGTAGGTTTAAATAACATATTTAAGTTTTAAATTGGCAATTATAGGAAGATAAATACCAAGACTAAGTTATTATAGGGTATCTCAGAAGTAATGAATAAAAATGTTATAACTTATTTTTTATGATACTAAAAAGGACTATTAATTTAAAAATAATACAAAATAATACTTAAATGCTCTTAATTTCTTAAAAAGTATCACTATATATTATGTTCTTAAAAATGAAAAAAAAGATTTAACTAATTTATTATTTTTATAAGTTGCATTAGGCGGTAAGACAAATCAGGCTGTAAATGTTTATGTTTCACAAAATGAAGGAATACTAAATAAGACAAGTTAGATTTAAAAAATATTTTTGGTTCGAAAATGTGCAAAATATTGTGTATTATTTAAAAGCTGAGTTTTATTTCACCAACGATAGTTTTGTATTTGCATCGTAGAATGAACTATTGATGCAATTTAGAACATCAAAAAAAAAGTCATGAGAGTTATAAATGAATTGATACAAGGATTAAAGTGTACTTATGTATTATAATTTCTTCAATTCAAAATACAGCGCTAAATGCCACGATATGCTATCAATAGTGGTAAACTGTTCCTGCGCATGTGCCTAAACAAAAGTATTCATGACTGCATTAGGCGAAATTGGTTGACGGTATAATACGTAAAAATCGCTTAAGTCAACCCCTTAACTAATTTACCCGTACAACGTTCAGGCTACCGAAATTAGACAGTAACTGGTTTGCCCGTATGCTGTACGGGCACTGATATATTTTCTTCTTTCTATCTTTGATGTGCACATACTGTTAATTCTTATAGAAGGATAATTAGTGCCAGTGTTTTTAAGAGATGTAGTTTGTCCATGGTATTGGAATGCTTCGCATGCGGGATTTTCGTTGTGGTGAAGGCGGGAATTTTTCTTTGAAATCAGGAATTGAGGTTCATGACATTTTTCGATAAAGAAACAGGGATTGGCAAGATAGTAAGATAATGTGCAGTTTGTTGTATGAGAAGAAATGAAAATGGAAATATATATATATATACAAACCTTTTCCTGGAACCAAAAACATTTCACGATTTTCCTCGTAAAATAACCCCTCCCTATAGCGAAGTACCTTTTCTATATAACGAACTTTTTCTCTTGTGATTCAATTTTTTTTCTCCCTATTTTTGGACATTTCGAGTTGTTTTCTCTTTTAGCACAATTATTGGTGGTCATAAATCTTGAACTGGTTTTATTAGGTGACTAACTCGCCGAGAGCATTAGAATTCCGGGCATTGAGTTCTACAAGTCCAACCTTTAATCCCTATTGTCCAGTTCACTGGAAACATCTTCAATATCTCCTTTCACCCTCAGTGGAGTCTCGTGTCCTTGAACTAGTCTCCGTTCATTTGTACTATTGATCAGTCGCACTGGTAACTTCGTTTCTTATAGCTCGAAAATGTCAAAACGTAAGTGGTTGAGTATCAAAGAAAAACATTGAATTCTTCAGGAAGTGGATAAGGACACCAAGAAACTTTTCTTGCAGTTTTTCTTTCTTTTTTTATAGGTAAGATATATAAAATAAATATATATTAATTTACAAAAAGGTGGGGATAATTACTTTTTTTTAATATGTAGTGTTTATGAATTTAAAATTTGTTTTATGTGGTTTATAAAGAAAATTGAAAGAAGATGTACCTCTATATAACGAGCTTTTTTGGGTGATTTAGCGATTTCGTTATATAGAGGTCCGACTGTATATATATATATATGTACACACAAAAGAAAAAAGTGTATGAACATGAAATTTTTTGTAAGTATCAGAGAAATTATTTTAAGATGTTTGAAACATTATTCATAGCATACAGAGAGTACTTATAAAAAGCAAACTATTAGGGGCTTTTGTGTTTCGCAATCATAAAATAAAAAAATAGTGTGAAAAATTTAAAATATAAAATTAAATTAAAATTCTTTTATTTTCTCATTCTATTTATTATACCTAGTTATACGTAATAAAAAGAAGCCCTTTTTAAAAGTATTTCTGGGGGTTGGGGGGGGGAATTGACCGGTTAAGGGGTTAAATCAACAAGTATATGAATGACATGTAATTTATTCAAATATCTCACTTGAAGTCTTTGGTCACTTGTGGAGCATACGTGTAACAACACTCAGTGTTCCACAAGATTCAAGCATAGGAATTCTTTTATTAACAAAGCGCAACTCTTTTACTACTTCTATTCAACAGTCAAATTAAATAAAAGGAAAGTCAACAAGATTTTTAAATTGAAACTACTTTTTGGAAAGTTCACTGAATAATTGAATTTATTGGTGAGAATTTCAGGAATTAACTAAGTTCAAAATTAAGTCTGAGAGTTAAAAATGGTACCCCGTTTTTTTAATAAAAATTTAGGCAAGTTTTCTTTTATTTAGATGTAATCAAGTACTTATTTGTAATCACCTATACTTCATATTTCCTCTTAAACGTATGCTAAAGGTTTATATATTTATAAAAAGGTTAATTTTATTTATTATTTTATTATTATTTATTTTTTATTTATTAATTTTTTAGTTAAAGGTATATATTTACAGTTTTTTTTTTAAATATAGATAACATTTTATTGTAAGAAAAGACGTTTTGTTTGTAGAATATTCTATTTTAAAAATGTCTCAAACGCTTGCAAAATCAGAAAGCATCAAATGAGGTTAAATTTTATTTTTAAGGAGAGAGGTTTCACTCTTTAATTAATTACAAATAAAGAGTTATATTTGTAGGGTGTTAGAAAGTTTTTCTTTTTAAAATTATATTTGTCTTATATTTTTTTTCATTTATATTTTTAAAAAATTATTCGATTTATCTAAACATTTATAATTTTTTTTAATGCTTTCATTAAATTTAGTATTAAAATGTTCCTGTAACATAAAAATAACTTTTGTTAGTATTGTTAAATATATAACGAGAATTTGTTTTACCTAAACGCACCGTAACTCTCCTTGGGGACTGATTTTCGCAACACCCGTTACTGGTGAATCTCTACTCAACAAAAGATACATGTTTGCCAGATTTAAAGTTTGTAAGACGAATAGTTTAAAAACGAAATTTTTTTGTTTATAACAGCCCTTCACCTTTCCTTGGAGGAAGGATTTTCGCAAAACTAGATCTTAGCTCTTGTTACCAAAAGAAGCATACTTACCAAAATTCAAGTCAAATCAAAAACCCTTTTTTTTTAACGCCCCATAACTCCTCGTAACCCAGTACTTCTCAAACTTTAAGTATTTGTGACCCGATTTTTAATCATAAACTTTCATCGCCCCCCCATGCAATAACAATGTATTTTGACGTTAAAGCTATCATACGACTTTAATTATAAACCATACAAATTAACAAGATAAGAATTAAATTTTGTATATGACAAGCCATGGGAAACACTTGTTATTATTAGGCTTGCTTTTAAGTTAGTATTGATAAATTAATTATCAAAAAAATTGTGCAGTACTGATACATTTATAAGTACATTATATAAGTATAAATGTGAATTTAATTTTTATAATGCCAGAAAGTATTTTGTTTTGCTTCACGTCCCTCTAGAGGGAGGACCCCACAGTTTAAGAAACGCTACCGTAACCCCTTTGAGGATAAATTTCGCAAAATTTTCTTAACGAATCTCCACTCAATAAAAGATACATGCTTGCATGATTTCAAATCTGTAGGTCTAATATTTCCAGAGATCTCGAAGTGGGTGAGGGATTCAGTCGCTTTTCTCCTATATACACAGGGTGATTACACAGAAAGAAGTACACAGTTTCGATGCATTATAAATTTAGAAAAATGTAAGATGTTATACGTCATTTGTAACAGAATTTGAAACGGGTCTGTTCGCGATCCTCCTACTAATCCTCTTGGGGGAAAAAACCGTTTCTTTAAATATTATTCTATTGTAAACTTTCTCCCGAAGAAGACGCGAACTATGCAAATCAAGACTCATGTTTAAGCATTAAATTTCAGGGTCGAGAGAGAGAGAATTTTGGAGCTAAGTCATAGAAGTTAGTGATTAGCGTAAAGTAATAGAAAGCTAGTCGAGCGTGATTCGTAGATTATCTGCTTAATATTTAAGATTGACGATTTAGTCAATTATATAGTTAAATTGGATTAGTGTTGGTTTGAAGCAGATTAACCACGAAGTAGTACGAAACTTCAAATGGTTAGAGTGTGTTTTGCTAAGACGTTCTAAGAGTAAGTGATTCAAATTATAATTAAAATAATATATCTCGTCTACCTCGCTCTTGCTCTCATACTTACTAAAAAGTGCATTTTCTAACTTGGGTTGTAGAGATTTGTTAGGTTGTTGAGACTTGTTAATAAATTATATATATATATATATTACTGTAGCTAGTATTCCTTCTAACTCTCGTACACTGATGGATGGGAGAGCCCATGCATCAGAAATTGTATGGGACAATTTTAAGTTTTGTTAAAGACAATTACAGGTGTTCTATGCCTGAATCCTTAGTCACATGACACGTATCGAGCCGTTACTTAATTTCTACCCAAACGCGTGTTAAAATACTAAGTCTATTGATAACGGGTGTTATACGTTGTTTCAGCTTCATCCAGGACTTTTACTTTTGCACAAACAGATTGTAGTTTTAAATTTTTCATATCATTGTTTGATAGATTTTCCTGATGGAGGTTCTTCGAATCGTGATTGAAAATTCCATTCCACAGCAGTTGCGGAGTCCATTTTGTTAAATTCAATAACAGAAAAAGCCTTCTCCCCTGCAGACAACACAATTTCGACTGAATAGTCACATGACAAGCCCACTGTTACTTACGCCACTTCAATTAGGGTCTTAACACAAACTTTGCTTGTAACATCCCCCTTACGGTTTGCTGAGGTGGCGCCTGTCTTTAACTGTTACTATTTTACAGCTTCTGAAAAGTGTATATACTGTTATATGAATCACCCTGTATATATATACATAATCTAGTTTATCTATTTATAAAATATTTTTCAATATCCATTTTTAACACAGTATAAAATCCTATAATATTTCAGAGAATACAATTTTCTTGAAAATCCACTTCACCAAAATAAAATTTGATAAACTACGATCAATATCTCAATAAATAATACTCATCAATTTAGTCAAAAGTTATTGTTCGATATAATGGATGCCATATCCATATGATAAACTATTTTTTAAATAATTTATAAACAAAAAAATGTCTGGCTCAAAGATTCTTCTAAAGAGTTGTCTTATTATGCTACGAGAGAACAAAGCGAAAGACAAAGAAGAGACCTAATTTATTGTCCCTTTTATTTCTATTGAAAGGCAATGTACAGAGAAACTGCCAAAGTATAACAAAACACCTCAAACAAGCGAAAAACAGAAGTTGTGCCCCCTTTAGACGAAAGTTCTTTGGTTTCTGCAGTCCTGGCCACTTTTGTCCCCAAACCAAACAACGCTCTTTGTTAAAGAAAGCAGAAGGAAAATATTAATTGCTTAAGATGACACAAACCCAAATTGATGACGCGGTAAAAAAAAAGTTCAAGAGAAACCCCCAGAATTATCCATTAGTATGCCTTTTAAAAAAGCTGAATAAAGCGGACTTTATAAGCATTATTTGTTAGTTTTGCTTAATACATAACTAAATATTGTTCCACGAAGATTTCAAGCGAAAATTGTTATAAATTGTACTAGATTTTTATATAAAAGTAACAACGAACCGTTGAATCAATTAATTTTTCGATCAAAACGCTTTTTTTAATTTAATATTTTTAATAATTGATACATTTTGAAAAAGCATGAATTTTTAGCACAGAAGTTGATTGGAAATCCAACAATTAGATTTGCAAACAATGTAGAAAATTTAAACGCATAAAACATTATGTTTCAGAAAGAAAAGTAGAAATCAATATAACAAATATATATGTCTATCTATCTATATATGAGAAAAGCGAGATTCACTTATTCATGACAAGATCTCTTGAATTATTAGATCTACAGTCTTGAAATTTGACAGGAATATTCCTTTTAATGAATAAAGAATTGCTCGAAAAAGAATGATTTTTTTCGAAAATCGATTCACAAGTCAGGGGTTACAGAGTCATTAAAAACAAAAATTCCCGTTTTTGAAATATTAGATTTACAAACTTGAAACTTGGAAAATATATCTCTTCTCTGTTGAGTAGAGATCCAGTAAGGACAAGTTTTACCCAAGAGTGTTTTTAAAGTGTTACGGGAACGTTAACGGCAAGAAAAAAAAAATCCCGTTTTTGAAAAATTATTCTTACAGGCTTATAATTGGGCAAACATGTTAATTTTAATGAGTAGAAATCTATTAAAATTATTTTTGATGAAATCAACTACGAGGGAGGTGGAGTAAATGATATATATGTTATAGGAATTCGTTCTATAATTTTCAAGTCAAAAGGCGAGTTTATAAGGTTAATTTTCAATACAAATCGAAGGATTAATGCTAGAATTTAGATAACAATAACCTAAAAAGAAGGTATATATTCTTATAATGTAGTTAAATATTCAGAGAACAGGTCGTGTAACGGCCAGTCACTTATAAAAATCAGTATACTGTATAATAAACTGCGATTAACTGATATCTATAAATGCTACTCTGAACAGTTACCTGGCAATCAGCATTCATAGTTACTGGCAGTAGTTCATTACCATCTGGAATAACATTCCATGGATAATAATCAAACATTGTCCACATTCGAGCTGTGAAAACGTAGTTAGCACAATAGTGACCAAGTATATAATATGAAATACTGCTTCAGACATAGTTTACATTGAAGAATAATTAGGACTATTAAATGATAAATACATGAAAAGCTCTATTTTGCTGACATTTCGGTTATTTTTCCCATAGAAAGCAGAATAAAATTCATATAAGAATATTCTTTAGAATAAAATTTGTATAAGAAGCATAGATTTAAATTTCCAAAATATGTATGATTTATGGAATCGCATATGTCATTCAAAATGACAAGAATATGAAGGAAAAAGTACCCTCTACTATTTTTCTTAGAATAAAGTTTCTGTACTATTTTTACAATAAGGATTTTATACAATTATTCATATTTTTGAAAATGATTCGCGAATTAAATAGAATTGTAATACTTTCGAAGGGTTTTTGTTGTAGTAGTATTGCTTTAATGCTCAATAAATGATACGAACATTTTCATGTGCAGTATCGCTATTAAATCAATCTGAAGAACTATCCCTAACTACTTTTTTAGCATAAGGATTTAATTATTACAGACTACGAAATTGTGTTAGATTTTCAAAACTATTATGTTTTTCTTTAAAGCTTTCTGAAAATTGTATTTTTTTAAATGTGTTATCAAAGTTTGGTGAATAGTAAAAGAACGTGACATTTTTTCTTTTCTTTTTTTAAATTTGAATAAACATGTTTCCTTCACGAAATAATTTTTATATTTTCATATTTATTAAAATTTAGTATTCTTTGATAAAATTTTATGTAAAACGGACAATTGCCTAACTAATTAAGTAATATTTTGTGATTATATTGTGTTATAGATTTCTGCTGTGTTTCCGATTTCTAGAGTGAGGTTACATATCTTTATTATGGTATATATCGTAAAATCTGGCATATAACACGCACTTTTAACACAAAAAAATAAGATCGAAATTTATGGTTGCGCGTTATACGCCGAGTATAAAAATGAGAGCTTTAAAAATACAAGATGAACACAGAAAAAAATTAGACTTCTACATATATCGAAATACTAGCTTTTTAAAAGAAATGAGACTTTCTTTATGAACTTGAAGGGCTGTGTGGTTTGAGAAAAATACTATTTTTTTCTAAAGTTTGGAATAATACCCCGAATAAATGAAATTAAAACATAAGAGCATTTCTCACATACATTTAAATTTTCTTTGTAAAGTAGGGGGTGCGAGTTATACGGCGAATATAACTAAAAATTAAAAATTGCTTCTTGAAAGTATAGATTAGCGTTATACGCCGGAATTTGGGGTAATCTCTATGCACGTGCGCATTTAAATGAACTGAAACAAATTTATATAACCAGCATAACTTACATTTTTTGCATTCCATTAATTATTTTAAATAACCGAATGAGATGCACCTGTGAAATTCAAATTTTACTTCTTCATTTTCTGTACGTTTTAATTCCAAATGAAAATTTGAAATTAACGTAATCAGAAATTGAGAGAAAAAATGCATAGTTACAAGTTTTTTAAAAGCTATTTTAAAGAAATACATGACAAAAAAAAGACAAATTTAATGTAAAAAATAAAATATAGTACTATGAAGAAAAATTATGCGAGAGTTTATTATTAGTGTCTCTTTTGTTTCAAAGGTGTTAATATTATTCATTGGTTTTTCGTTTTAGGTATAACCTTAGCTAAGGAATTTATCTTTTTTAAAAAAATGTTATTTATGATTGAGATTTTATTTAAAAGTTTCATTTTCACTGCAGAGGAAACTAATAAATTATAGATTTTTGATTATTTCCCAATTAATTTAAATATATCTCAACTAAAAATCTATTGGCAGTATGATTTGGGAGACATTGCAACACAAAATATTTTTTTTCATCATTAATAATTCCATTAAAAACCTACGCAAAGTAGAATTCTTTATTTTGTATTCTTATATTAATTGATAAGTCCATTTTGAATTCTGGGTCACAAAAAGCAATTTAATTATTTTTGACAATGTAACAAAGATTTTTTTCCAATAAAATGCTATAGATACTTTTGAAAAGCACTTCATTTAAGTTGTTAAATATCAATTGCAAGAAATTTCTTGAATATGCAACAAAAAGTAGGGATTTTAACATATTAAAGCTTTTATTCCTGAAAAATATATTCTATAATTTCCATAATTTCTCAGATTCAAAAAAATGATTGAAGGCTCTAGAGGATGTGCAGTATTTATTAAAAAAATATGGTATCACTTTTCCGAAAAATTCTGTTGCGATCATGGAGTTCAAAACTTCCACCCTAAAAGAGAACTGTAACAGGCGAAATGTAGTTACTGCTATCACTAGATTCATTAAAACTCTTACAAAAAGCGATCAACTGCCGAGCCATTTCGTCAATAGACGGCAGGGTTCTATTCCTCAATTCAAGAGCATACATCTCTGATGTGATAGAGTTCCTCAGAGAAAACATGTCTATTTCCGATGCTTGGGAGCAATATGCCCCCATATTAGGAAAACAATCATACTTAGGAGGATCGTTATCCTCCTAGAAATTGTTGTCGTTCTAGAACTGTTTGTCTTGATGGAACTCACTTGATGGAGGAGAATGCTGTAAAAGTTAAATGTCGCATTTGAAGTTTCTGGAACCGTCCGGAATAATTTTCATTTGCGACATAAAATAGCAGTTAAAACTTTAACTTTCAATGTTAATACTTTAACAGTTACTTGAAGGGTTTTAATAGATAATATGTCTGGGATTTTATCATGGTTTAGAATTTTAAGGGAGAAATATTCCAAGAATTTTAAATGGATTCAAGTGAATATGGAATTGTTTTGAGTGATGTAAACATAAAATTTTCATGATAATTAAAATTTATTAATATTTTAGCAATGGAGAAATTTTTCATGATGCGAGATATTTAGTTATGAATTTAAAAAACTTATTTTTTAACTTTAATTCCTTTTAGAAGTGTAAAATTTTAGTCTTGTATTTATTAGAATCTAAAATTCATTATGATAAACAACACGTTTTACATGATTTAACATGAAGTTAGCTTTTGAAAATAAATATTTAGGAAAATAAAATTAATCAAAAAGTTAATTTATTGTAAAAATTAATTTGTTGTCATTTCTGTACATTCCAGGGTATAACGAGAACCTATACTTTAAAACTGTGTTAAGTTTTAGGTATATTCGCCTTATAACGCACATCCTTTTTTACGAAGACATCTGAAACGCTTTTATTTTTTAAAGTCCAGTAATAGTCTATGAGTGGATAATTAAAGCAAGGAATGAAACTAAACCTGATATAATTCAAAAATCATTTAAAAAATATAATATATCTAACAATCTAGATGGAATAAAGGATAATTATTTATTTAAGGAACGGAGTAAGAATGATGAGGAAAAACTCAAATATGAGGGTTGTTCTAGTAAAAAGTGGATAACTTGAATAAAAAAAAAATACCTTTATTGGAAATCAAAATAAATCGCCGTTGGTGTTGTGACAAGTACAGTCGTTTGAGCAGCAGCTCTATGTTTTCACTCTAGAAAGAACGTGGTTGATTCTTGAGGAAGTACTGTCCAGCTTCTTCCACTTCTCGTCGTCGAAATAGAAACGTAACACTCTCTTAAGTGGCTTAAAGACCTAGAAGTCATAGGATGACATATCCGGGCTGTACGGTGGGTGTTTTAACATTTACCAATGAAATTTTTGAAAACTGCCGTAGTTTCACGAGATAAATGTTGGCGGATATTGTCATGGAAATCCGATATCGTTTGCTACCCATCTCGAAAACTTTCGCTCCAACTGTTCTCGAATATTTAACCTAAACAGTGCTCGCGGTAGATTGCCACTATTTGTCGATAGATCTCAGCATTAAACTCACCTCCTGCAATCAGAAATCCTATAACCAGGCGTTATTCCAATCTGGACGCATCCATGTACGGCAGGGGTGTCAAACTCGGGGACCACAACAGGCATTTTGTGGCCCGTTCACTATATTGGTACACAATTATATATAATAAAATATCAAAATTTCTCCCGAGTTAGGAAGGATAGTAGAAGAGAAGAGTTGTCAAGTGTCAGGATGTACATACGCACATATTAAATTTTTCTTGGTCTTTTTTATATGTTTATTACAATGTTTTGATTTCCTTTGTGGTCCACCTTAAGTTAAACCTTATTTATTTTGCCCAAGTCAGCCTTTGAGTTTTACACCCTTGATGTACGGCATGACTTTACTTTTGATCTATTTCCTCTATTACGATCAAGTGTCACCGTTGAATGCCGTATGCGATGTACACTTCCTACTGTCCTCTGTGTCCCTATTTGGTGGCTCTGCTA
>BMAV01003034.1:272007-300106 GCA_019973955.1 Trichonephila inaurata madagascariensis
AAACAAACAAAGATTATATTATAAAACAAATTTAGGCCTAAAATTTGCTCGAGTAATCAAATATTAATCTATTAAACAAATAAACGACTATTTAATAAATGGAATTAGTAGCAAAAAATACACTTAAGAGCTAACTTAAGTTCAAGACTTTATCAGAAATTTCGTACACACACATGAAATAAAAAACGGAAGCAGTAAGCTACATAAGTACATTTGTTTTGGAAGTCAGCAAAGTCAGTGAACCGAGCATTTTTAGAAGTCTTTGAATCTTGATTTAATCTTGAAAGATACATACATAGCTAATATATTTGATGAAAAATGTGAATGAAACAAGAAATTTTCATTTCCTTTGTTATTAAAATTAATTTCTGAAAAATGAAAGTATCTGACACCAATTTTAAATGCTTAACGTCATCTCACTTTTTCTTTCATATGCTACAAGTATTACGTACAATTTATATTAAAACTTTAAAACTAGTACAAACAACTCTTATTATGAAACTTTATTAGTTATATTATTTCTTTTTTTCACAAGAACAATGATGGCATTAACATATTATCAAAACATAACTCCTTTTCTACTTTAAAGCAGAAAATATTAATGCATTATATTGATAGATATATAATAACAAAAACTTTCAAAATACGAAGCTGTTTCAAAATTTTAAAAATCAATTCTTACATTTTAACTTGGTTAAGATTCATTTATGCGCGTATACTATACTTCTAACTATTCCAAATACAAATATATCAAATAAAATTATGTCGTTTTGGATATAAATATATCCCCCAAAATATATGGAATTTCAGATATTTCTACAGAAGCTAGTAAAATTCTAAAATATTTACAAATAACTTTTCTAAAATTCAAATCGATCTTTTTAAGTTTAAATTTGTGGAATATGTTTATTTGGGAATATATAAAATTTTAAATCATCACTATGTATTTCGTTGCATATTACTACGCTTAACTATACACTATACGTAAATATATATTTACTTAACTATAGACTTTATATGCTGCGGACGACTTTTTTCGAATTAAGCTACAAAGCAAAAATTCTACAAAATATTTTCATGTATAAAAAAAGCTGTTTAAAATACCTTACAAAAGACTTAAAATAACAACAACAAAAACTACTACATATTTTCAATAAACCCAAAATAAAAATGGTACGAAATTTTATTTATCCCCAAAATGTTAACTACGGCAGAATATTCCGAAAAAAAAAAAGGCTTAGCTGAAAATGCGTTGTAACCTATTCTCAGCGGACTGTGATTCAATATCTAATCAAAGTTAATGTCCAGAGAAGGCTCCATTTTTTTCTAAAATATGGTAAATACTGTCAGCACACCTAATCTGCTTAAAATTTAACGCAATGAATTATTTATAGAACTTGAGATGTAAGTCCTTGCCTGTCTTCCTTTATCTGAAGTTTCAACAGATGGCGCTCCAAGTAGAGCCTTCCAAAATCTCCTCCTTTGTCACTGCCAGTATTACGACTAATCATTATTAGCTTTGTCAAACATTAATTAAAGCCCATCACATGCCATAAAGCTTATTAGAACTACTAGAGCAGAGAGGATATAAATGGTCGAGCAATATATTACTGCTGAGATGGAAGAGTATATAAATATATCGTGTTAATTGAACATGGGAAAGTACAATATACATATATTGCTTAGATTAGTTTATGGATAACCAATAGTTGTTTTACAGTTTGTATCCGAGAATTGGTCTTGGATATTAATGTTAGTCCGGAATGATGAATATTGTGCGTTTTTCAAGGATTTATAGGTTTTCTTCTTTTTTCATTTATTCTTTGGAAATGAAATAGTTTAAATAGAAGTTTATTTCGTGAAAAACCTTTTAGGGAATGAAATTGGAATTCAGATGAACATAGTTTTGCGGCAATGCTATAAAATAAAATATTACTTTAAAATTAAGTGAATGGATGGAATTATCAATCGAAAATTTATTTTAATATTTATCTCATTCATAAAGGTTATGGTTTAAATTATATTATAAAAGAGCAAATGGTGAAGAGATATTTTTTTTCGATCATTCCACAAAAAAAGTATTGCAAAATTTTCTTTTTTTTTATTCACAAATATGAAAATTACTCAGTTCTTTTCTGATCATAGTAATTTTAATGTTTACCTCAACAAAGATTAAAGCTGTGCTCTTTCAAATTTTGTACTAAAACGCTCGAAATTTTTCTTTTTGCTCGAAATTAAAGAAAGGAAATACCTGAAGGTGGTAAACTGTATTCTCATAGAACCAACTGGTCTCCTAATTTTTCAATTCCTACTATTAGCTCACAATTTCCCTATATCTAGTTCAAATTTTCAATCGTTAATAAAATACATTTTAAAGCGCTGAATTAACCTGGAATTTTATATACAAGATTATTTTGGACGACAATACAGTAATTTAATTACAATTAATAAAAATTAATTGATTAAAACTAATTATTCAAAGAATTACAGATACAGCCAATTTGGCCTCATTTTTGGCGACTTGTGTCAAAACTTGAAAAGGTTTTTTCCCCCTCACATTTAAAAACACTCATCTGAGCTGAAATTTTATATACACAATTGTTTTGGGTGGCAATATGATACTTTAAAAATAATTAATAAAAATTAATTGCCACTTGATATTGTGATTCTGTAAAATGTATATACATATTTATATTAATTGTAGCTATTTGATAAAAAGTAACTAAAATAAAGTTTTTCTTTGGTGCCTTAAGTAGGAATTGAATTAATTTTTTTATATTACTTGTTTCAGCTTATTTCAGATTAATCATTCATATTATTTTGTAACTGTAATGACTTAATTATGTAGTTTCCTTATTTTAATTTTGCAACTTCACTGTTTTCATTTCGTTTTATTTCATTGATTTCATTTTGTAAATTAACTGTGCGATTTTGTAACTTCACTGATTTGGTTTTGTAACTTAAATGTTTGATTTTGTGACTTCATTGGTTTGTTTCGAACTTTTTCTTTGTTATCCACGCTTTATTTTTTGTCTTCTTTTGTTTGTTTCACTTTCTTCCTTAAGCCCCGTGGGATATTTATAGTGCAAGGAAATTATTTTATGTATTTTTAATATAGAAAAAAAATGGTAACAAAACAAATACCATTGCACATTTTTAAAATAAAACTATATAGTATAAGTTTTCCTATCAATGCTTTAGATACATATTGTTGGTATACAAATTATAATTTAAATTCAGAGTTTTTGTTACATGCGAATTACCTTCCAGTTATAAGTAAAAAAGAATTATGCAATTGATTTTACATTGATAACAGAAAGTATATAATACGAGTTGATTTATTACCTCATAGAATCTTAAGATTTGGGACTTTGAATCTAAATGTGATTCAGAATAAAGCTAATTTTCTTTAAAAAAATAATAATAATTTTCGTTACACTCTTCTACAAAATCTTTTTACAAATATAAAATTTTATTAGTTTAGTTTATTTAAATGTCATTTCAATGTGTCCACATTAGAAATATTTCTGGGTAATATTACACTATAATCATTACATCTTTTACCACATTCGCATCGTTTTAAAAAACGAGTTTATACTTTATGAAAACGCAATATTTATCTGTCATTTATATCTCTGATTCGTAGGAATACATTTTCCTGATGAAAATATTTACATTTACATTTTGAAATTTTATTTTACATTCCAGATCACTTACATATATTGAAAATTATACTTTTATGTATAGCTATTTATACAATTTCAAAAGAATATCTCTTTCTTCGTGGAAGATTTAATCATAAAAGTGAATTTACTCATATCCAAGCAGCTAATAAATTCGCTAAAACTAATCACAAAATGACACATTCAATCGTAAACGCAAGCATATGGTCACCATTTTTTTTTTTTTTTAAATTATGAAAACCATTATAACACATTTACTATAACCCATAAAATTTCAAATCTAATCAGGAGATATCTTTATTGAACTCCTCCAGACGTTGATCTAAAAAGGAGAAGGGTATCTAGGCCACAGTAAATTATTTACAATTCAATAATAAATGTATGTATATTTTTTGAAAGCTGATTTGAAGATGTTTTGATTAGATATATTTTAAAATTTGTTTATAGCTGTAATATTTCAATATATTTTTTTTAGATTTATGATTTAGAAAATCTTTCATTTTAATCAATGATAGGAACAGTAGTTATTTTTGAATTAATAGCATAGTTATCCACATCGTTCATACCCAAGTATATGTTCCATTTGGATTTTTTTATATATCTATATACAGTAAGACCACCCCGCTTAACGCGGGGTATACGTTTCATCAAAGTAGAGCGTAATATGAAACAACGTTAAACGAGGTTATCTCGTCATTAGATTGGTCATCAAATTGGTCAGGTATTTTACCATTAAATTTATTAATTATGTTTTTAATAACAATAAAACAAAAATTTATTTCTTACAAATATAGAAACATATTAAACGAATATGCATATAAAAATAAATAAAATTCTAAGTCGGTATTTTTACATTTCAGATCATTCAGTCTTTTGTATTCCCAATTTTCTGCCATTTTATCAAGAAGGTAGATTGGCTTAATGGCAGTTTGCGTACAATTTCGTCATCAATCCACATAGAAAGTCGTTTTTCCATTTCTTCTATTGTATTATTTCTAGAACGGGTAATTCTAGTTGCAGAGCTTGTCGTAGTTGGAGTTACCGATGACAGTATTTTTTCTTTATTCTTAAGAATGATCCTTATTGTTGAAGTTGCCAAATTCAATGCAGCACCAATCTGAGATTGACGTTCACCAGTATCTAATCTTCTAATCACTTGTATTTTAGTTTCTAGTGAAATGCTTTTTTTATGCTTTATTTTCGTGTTTTTTATTATCACCCATGATGAAAATCATAATATTTGTCACTATATAGCAATCGTTATATTAGGTTAATTTATACTTACAATAACGTCAACAAATGTTTGAAACGATAAAAATACTTTCGTATAATACCGCTGGAAAGAAGAAACACAGATAAACTGCTTCGGATATCGGGAAGCCTAATGCTGCGTGCTATTTTGGGGAATCCCACAATTCAAATAAAAGAACGTTAAACCGAAACAGCGTTAAGCGGGGTCTTAATGTATATATATATATATATATACATATATAAAACATAAGAATAAGAACTAAACAGAAAAAAGTACAGAGTAAAATTTAAATTTTGAACAAAAAATAAAGCCCATTAAAATGTTTTACTTATAACTTGATATTGATTGGCACAATTTTGTTGACCAATCAAAAATATTATCAAGATGTTGATGAAAATGACTTTATTTTCCTTCCTCAAGGTTAGAATTAAAAAAAAATTCATTGAATTTCAAGGGTTTTCTAATTTGATATGTTTTGTAGGTGTTTTTATAAACTATGCAGTAACAGATATTTAAAATACAGATTTTAAGTTTATTTCGGAAAACATAAGCTTCGAAAATTAAAGTTTGAATTATATAATTGTTAAACAATTTTTCTCTCACATACAATAAGTCATATTTTCAGGTAAAATTTATAATCAAGGGTAGCGCACCCAAATAAAAAGTGCAAAAATTATTCCGCCCCAGTGTAAAGGGCTCTTACACGCATTATTTATAGCTAACCCCTTAGGCTACTTCCCTCGTTGTTTGATATGAGAACTTCACCCTGTGAAAGAACTGTAAGTTATGTAAATAAACACTGCTATTTACTGTACCTGTAATATATAGTAAAGAAGATAGCGGAAGATTACCGGAAAAGTGCCGAAAGGCGTCAGCGTGACGAAACGATAAATGACGGAACTGAAACTAATAACAGTCTAACCGCAAGATAGGATCAAGAAAAGGTTCTGAGTAAACTTACTTGAAGATAATTGTGTATCATACAAGTTTTTTAGAGTGAAGGCTTTATTAAGTATTATCATAATAATTATAATAAGTTATATTAAAATATTATATAGAGTATATAATATAATATTAAGTAATGTTGTAATAATTCCCTTTAATTTTATCTAAACAACTTTTTAATTTGTAATGGTCCTGACCATTTCAGGACTCGTGCGTTAATAATTAACTAGCTTGCCCGCCCAACGGGATAATCGTAACTTTTGTTTCTTAAAAATCAACAGCTCTGCGTTTTTAAAGCAAGATTACATAAGACACCCTAGTACGATGTCTTTCTACCAATCACAAGGTCCGTCCATGGAAGTCATATGAGTTTTGGAACTTCCGGTTGCCGCTTCATATAAAAGCTTTTGTTTTAAAGGAAAATGTGCCTGCTTCTTGTCTTCGTTTTGTAGCACGCTCGTGAGTCTTTTTGTACTATTCGTTTTTGTGTCTTCCATATAAATGTACAATAAACTAGATTACCGACAACAAAAGACTGCCTCATCAATAGTATAAATATTATAATTAGCAGAGGAAACTTTACCAATCGCCGCGAATTTATATATATATATATATATATAATAATTCCAGTAATTTAATCTTTAATAGCTTTTGATTTATCTATGGCCCAGTCCTTCAAGACAACCGTTTAATAATTTTAACTAGCTACCCACCTAACGGGGACTTTCGGAATTACATCTATTCACCCACCCAAATCATGTGATTTCCCGCTGGGTATAAATATCGAGATTTTTGGAAATCCTGCTCTTCTGTCTTTGTCCTTAATCATGTAGCCGGCTGCAGCGCGTAGTGTCGTAGTTTCTATGTTCTGTGTCTTTTTGTCTGCTTCTTGTTATGTTGGAACGCAATATGTTATAAGGGCCATCAGATAATAAACTGAATTACTAATCACACAAGACTGTCTCGTCAATCTCATCAGTATGTAACATCAAACATCATAAAAAATGCATCCACCTTACAGTAATTACCACCAATGGCCACTCCCTGTTCTTTTCGTTAAAGTATTATTACTACTCGCCAACAATATAGGAGTAATATTTCATATATATAAATATAAATTACTTCACGCATAGAAATGTTTGATGTTTTAGTCAAAACGAGTAATATATATATACATTAAAATCACTGCTATGTCTGGTTAATTCTGATCCAACGTTGTCAATAAAAATCTTTATTCACCACTGCTTTTTTTAAAAAAAAAATGTCAAAAATATTCGCTATACATTCTGATCCTTTCAAAAATTAAAGTTAGCCAATTAACGATACAAAAGACTTATAATGCATAACTTCATAATATCTATTTCAAAATTTAAGAATTAAAATGCCTAACTTTAGTTTTATATATCTTGAGATGAATTAAAGAGTTAATTTGGAAAGCTTACTTCATCGATATCTTCACAAACAGTGCCATTCCCAGAAAAACCTGGAGGACAGGGACCGCAAATGTATCCGGGAGATGTCTCAATGTTAACACACTGCACTCCAGACCAACAGGGGTTCTCGGCGCATCGGTTAGCTGGTTTGCAAGTCACCCCATTTCCGGTGAAGCCTGGAGGACACGGACCACAACGGTAACCATTATCCACATCATAACAACGAACGCCTGAAATAAAAACAAATTGACACTTTTTACAGTCATTCTACTGAAAAAAATATGTAATACATGAATAATAAAAGTATACGTGATGTGATGAAATAGAGGGAAAAAACTCTTGAGTATGCTAAATTAGTAAAATTATCTTCTATTAGCTTATTTAAAAGGTACTAGGGTAAGTGGATAGCCTAGTGGTTAGAGCACCGGACTCCGGACCGGAAGGCATGGGTTTAATGCCTGTACCGCCAAATACCCTGCGAGTACACGCAGAGCACGTGCTCGTTAAATCAGTGGGTTCGAAAGTCTTGTGGGCTGAATCACGAGTGCAGGGAACTGGAGAAAATTTCCCTCCAATTCAGTTCCATTCCTAAATTGTGGAGGTGGAGATAGGTGGTGTCGCTATCTGTCGTTCCTTCGGGAATGTCTCCGAGCTCAATCGTACTGTCACCTGTATGGTGCTCAAGGCTAAAAGCCAACTGCAGGCGTACATCTAGCCCATTGCCACAATGAATTTCGTGGGTCTCGATCTGACTAGGTCAGGCAGGTGGCATGAGCAACAGCAACAACAAAAACTCTTGATATGTAAAGGAAAACATATTTCACGAAAAATTCTTCACTACAGTCCTTGAAGATATTATAAGATCACTTTTTGAGAAATTAAGAAATAAAGGTTCTAATAATAATTTAAACACGTGAAATATAATATATTAAAGCATACTTGGGATAAACAAATATCAATATTTTTGCAGTTGGAATAAATATTTAAATTAACAAAAATATTAGCAGCAGAAGAAAAATACATTGTTAATAAAACATTTTTAAAAGACCACCTATTAAAAATCAAAAGAGCCATGGACAGTAATATAATATTGGTCCTCCACATTTCCTTATAATCTCAAACATTGTTTTTCGTTGAAATGATCAAGCGGTCATAATCAATTTCAGAACTTATTTGCCATTTTTCTACAATGGCTACTTGCCATCTCATTGGTAACTGTTTATTATTAGTATGAACTTCACAACACGAAAGGTTATTCACGGGTTCAACTCGGGACTTTCAACTGGTCACATAGTAAACTTTAACTTTTTACTCTGTAAACTATTCTTAGGAGAATTTAGATATATTGAAAGATATATATTCTCTGTTGAAGTATCCAGTTAGAGCCAACTTATTTTTAGAAGGTCCAGCGATATCAGATAATCACACAGCACAGCTTGATAGTGTACAGAATTCCTAGATATCGAATTTCGTAGTAATCACACAGTCCATGATGACAAAATCCCCTCCCCCAAACATTTTTAATCCTCTTCTTCCATTTGTCTGGAAAAGAATTCTTTTGGTTCTTTTCAATACTGTGTTTGTATATAGCTCAAATATCATTCTTGGATCTTGACTAAGGTTTAAAATTACGAGGGCCGTCATTAATAGCCCTTGCGTAACTTCATGGGTGCAATGTATATAATGAAATGAATAATCCTTGTACCATCAGGAGCGTTATGGTTAAACTTTTCATCAGAAATATAATTGTTTTCCATTCTTCATTCCCAACCTGACTTTTTAACCTATTTCAGTCTTTCATTACGATGGTGCTTCTATAACACTGATGCTTATTTCATCTTAATAAATTTTGATTTAATATTCGATTTAAAACTCTTCCAAACTGAGGGATGTGAAGAATTTCTGCTGAACATTCAGAAATTCAACGAGTCGAAGGTCCTCTTGGTAGTTGATTCTTAAAATATTTGCTAAACGTTCCTTGTAGTCAAAAGCACTTTCCCCCCAAGATCTTTATTTCCCCTTCAACTCTTTACACCGCCGCATCTTCAAATTATATAATCGTAGATAACGTAATCAAATCCTGCACCTTTGCTTCTCAGGTAATGCTTTAGCGAAATGGCAACGCATGCGTTATATAATAATTTTGGCGCGATATATAACAAGCTAATTTTCTCAAATGGTTTAACAATTTCTTAATTGACACATTTTTTAATATTTACAGGATAACAAGTAGACTAATAAAATTTAAAATAGCTTAAGTTACAATAAATTAAATAAAGTTACAATCAGAACGAAATACTTTCCATGATCAAATTTAAATACATACCATAAAAAAAAAATTAACATATCTTCTTCAAAAAAGCATCAGTCTCCATTTGTAATCTTATAATTTCTTAGCGGTCTGTAAATATTTTGTAATTTATTTAATAAGCCTTCAATTTTGAGTTGATATCTAATGATCATTGCGAAACAAAACTAACTTTTAACAGCTTTCATGTTATTCTGAAGTTTATGCTATTTTAGTTAAATGTATAATTATGTTATTTTATACGTATAACACATAAAATAGTTTAGTTTCATTTCATGCAGTCTTCATACTTCACTTACAAAATCAGAAATACCTATATTATTTTACTTTCAGAAACATCCGTCATTCATGATTTATCTAGAAATGTCACTGCTCTTATAATTATTTTTGCAATACATTAACTATACTATAATATTGATTTATATGTCTCTACATGCGTCATTGATGCAATCGATCATAT
Organism: Trichonephila inaurata madagascariensis; assembly: GCA_019973955.1. NCBI lineage: Eukaryota > Metazoa > Arthropoda > Arachnida > Araneae > Nephilidae > Trichonephila > Trichonephila inaurata. The sequence continues at coordinate 282,089 of BMAV01003034.1, forward strand.
AGTTCCGTTAAACGTTTCATAAATGTGCCTGATCTTTCGTATTCGGGCGACTTATACGTATCTTATTTAGATCTTAGAGATAAAATATTAGCCACAAGTTAATTTCTTAATTCGAATATTAAAAATATTGAAATTCATTCAGCTAAGCATTTTTGTGAAAAATGCATAAACACACACAACTAGAGTTCAACTTCTTTTGTGAAAATTGAAGAATAAATTTTCAGGGGACAAAAAAACTTACTTAATATTTCAATAAACCGATTTTACATCCTTTTTTAGCAGTAGTACTTGAAATGACATTATTCGCCAGTACAGTACTTACTTATAGTTACTATTACCGCATCACTTAATGTATAAATTATGAAAAAAAAATAATTGGACTTATTCTGTAATATTCATATTTGTCTAAAAACGTTATCTGTATACTTATTAGGTACAGTGGTTAGGAACGCAGACTGCTATACCGTAGGGCCTGAATACGAATCCTGGAGAAGGCATGGATTCTTTTTAAATGTATAGTGCCTGTGCGGCATGTGGTGCACTCTAAATATTCGTCGAGACGCAATTCTTTTCGTGTGGTCAATGGAAGAAGAGAGGCGAAAGGCCACTGACCGAGCCTAACTAATTTGGATAAAATATCTAGACCAGTACTGTCCATAATTATTGGCCAATTCATCAAATATTGGATAGAGAAAGTTAAAAATAAAAGATTATTTAAAAAATCTTAATTTACTGAAAGGAAGCAAAACAAAATACGTTCTGATATAATAAAAAATAAAATACAATGTGTAAATACACATTTACACTGAGATAATATACTTATAAATGTACCAGTACTGTTCAATGTATTTGATAATTAAACTATAAATACTAAATTAAGAACAAGTTTAAAAATTACTAGTGACTCTCCCAAGTGCTTGCTATATACTAAATTTAATACTTGCCTTGATAATTTGTACGGTTTATAATTAGAGTCGTATTATGTAGCTTTAGCACCAAAGTACATTATCAATACATTATTATTGTGTAGAGGGGGGCGCGATGAAGATTATGAATGAAACCTTTGTCGCAAATGTTGAAAGTTTGAGAAGCACTGCCCCAAGGTGTTCTCTCAAAATTAGGGTAGAACCGAACCTAATCGTACTGTCTGTATGGTGCTCAAGATGCGGCTAATGGCAGGAAGAAAAATCTCGCCATTTGCCGCGATGAATTTCGAGGACATCGATCAGACACTCTCGATCGTGTAGCATAAGCAACGACAAAATAAATATATTGGTTCCCTGTGAGTTGAAGCTCAGTTATCTTTAAACTGAAAATTACATAAAATTACAACAAAAAAAACTGATTGATTAATTAAGAAAGCATGCTAATTTAAAATAAAATTAATGTTCTTTAGGAAAATAAATATAACTAATCATGCATATACTTATGTAATAATTAAATGTCTTTAAGAAAACTTTATCACAATCGCCGAAAACATATCTGACTCGTAGTTAGATCATTAAGCAGAAATTTTTTCCGCAAATTATTGAGAAGTTAAACGCAGAACATCTTATGACGAGTCTCAGAGAAAAGCATTATTTCAGAATTACTATTATATTTCCTTAGAATCAAAAATCTTTTTTTTTTCTCTGCAGCTTGTTTATTACTTTGGGGAATAGAGAATGTATACTTATTTTTTTAGTTTTGATTCTGTACGCTCGTAAAAAAAAAGGTAGCGCGTGTAGAAATAAAAAGAAAACACGAAAACAAGGATTCATTTTTAGTTTGCTTTACCTACTGGTAGTTTTGATTAAATCATTAGTCTTCTCTTTATTTCTTTGTTTTCTAATGTATAATTAAGACTGCGTGTTTTTTTTTTTGTTTTTTTGTATTTTGATTCTATGTGGTTGAACGAAATTAATCTTATTCAGTAAGGATAAATATTACATTGTTTCATCTCGCTATTGTATAATTAAGTAAAAGCTTGTTATTCTATCGTGTTTGTAATTATACAAGACACAAGTTATGTAATTGTATTTGTAATTAAGTAAGAAAATAGGCTATATAATTAAATAATTATATATTAAACCGAAATATGAGCTGCATTCCCATGTGGTGTACAATTGTCATTATGCTTATTTGAATTTATAAGTAATATTAATTAGCAAATATATAAACATGCATCTCAAAGAATATTTAAAAAAACAACAACTAAGTATTCAGATTTTTCTAGAATATAAATAAAATACAGATAATCTGTTTAACAGTAGGAAATTTTTCATTTAATTCTTTAAGAAGTGTAAACAGTACTATAAAATTAATTTTGTAGTAATTTTTCTGTAAAAAGGTTCTATAAATCCATTATTGTAGAGCGAAAAGAAAAAAAAAAGTAATTAAATTGTTATGATTTTTCACATCTATGATACCACTTATCGTGTTTTATATTAATCTTTAATAACAATTGCAGTCGAATTTGTTAAATAGTTTAAAAATAAAGGTTCCACAAAAATATAGACTGCAGCAAAAAAACCTTATTAATTGTTGAAAGGATACAAATAAGCCTACGAGGAAATGTATATATCTTTCTTTCTTTGATTTTACATAGCAAATATTACATATTTTAATTAAGTATTGATTTTTAAAGTAACAAATCAAGCTATTCATTCAAAAAATATGCAATAAAAATTTATATAATTTATTCTACTAAAATTGAGGTTATGAGTATCATTTCAGCTTAGAAAAACTGTAGCAATGATGCTTAAAATTTCTCTCTAACTTAAAAGAAATATTGCTTTCTCCAGATATATTAGCATTAAATTTACATTGATTACAGCAAAAAAGAGTACACATTTGTGAATGACTATTTCATCTAATGCCGTGTTTTTTTAAACTTTCGATCACCCGCCCCCCCCCTCCCCTTATGTATTAGCCTTACATCGCGGACTCCCAAGGTTTTGAGCTACTCTCCCTGACTTAATATTCTTGATCGAAATGCATGTTCTAATAGAGTTTTTACATTGGGGGCAATTTAGTGATCTAGACTAGAATGACATACCTTTCAATTTTTCCTGGAGACCTTTCAGGGTCCGTAAAAAAAGAAAATCTTAACATTAAATGACAGACCTTCCCCTAAGAAGGAACCCTAGATCCACTGATTTAAAGTATGCTTTTTAATTGTTTACTGTTTTATATATTATTTTTTGCGTCAGTGACGAGAACATGAAGCTAGTATAATAACTAATATCCTTATTAAGATCGTTATCTTAATATGGAAAAATGCATCTATAATATGTGGCTTGCAGAGAGCTTAAATATTTTTAGTGTGTAATCACATTGCCGTATTTTCTTTGATCAAATTAAAAATGACAAGAAAGCTCTATAAAATTAAATCCATCATTTGTAGTTAAGCAGAAAGCAGTAACCTAGTAGCTATGACTAAGTGCTTTGTGGCCGACGATTGTAATATCGTGGGAAGCTCAAATGATGAAGTCCCAATGATGTTTAATTGTATGTTGACTCACATACACATAAGACACTCACACACAAATATTTACACTTTTTACATGTTTTAGGTATAAATACTGAATATCCAGGGATCTTGACAATTTTAGAGAAAAGAGGCAAATATATATACAGTCGGACCTCTATATAACGAAGTCGCTAAATCCCGGAAAAAAGTTCGTTATATGGAAAATTCGTTATATAGAGATTCCACACACACACACATCTCTTAATATATATACTTTCTATATATAAACTACAAATAACAAATTTTAAATTCATAAACACTATATATTAAAAAAGTAATTACACTTTTTTAAAAATTAACATATATTTATTTTATATATCTTACCTATAAAATAAAGATAGAAAGAAAAACTGCAAGGAAAACAAGAAAAAGGAGTGTCGAAGAGTGAAAAAAGGAGTGTTCACTGTATTTTCAATATTAAGAAAATAATTTTATATTAAAATTAATGAATTTTAAAGACATTTTTTTAATTTAAAGCTTACAACTAATATTAAACAACATTATTTTATAACTAGAACACGGGGACACGGGACAACTCCACTGAGTGTGAAAGGAGATATCGAAGATGTTTCTAGTGAACTGGATAATGGGAGTTGAAGGTTGCACTTCTTGGATGAAACGTCCAGAACTCTATTACTCTCGGCGAGTTAGGATCTAATAAAACCAGTTCAAGATTTATGACCACCATGAAATGTATTAAAGAGAGAAAAACTTGAAATGTTCAGAAATACTTTAAAAAAATTCTTTAAAAATTTTTTTAATTCTTCGATATTTTTCTTTCTTGTTTTCCTTTCAGTCTTTCTTCTTTTGATGGGCAAGATATATAAAATAAACATGAATTAATTTTAAAAAAAGGTGTGAATAATTACTTTTTTTAATATATAGTGTTTATGAATTTAAAATGTGTTTTATGTGGCTTATAAAGTATATTAAAATATGAACCTCTGTATAACGAATTTTCCATATAACGAGCTTTTTTCCGGGAATTAGCGACTTCGTTATATAGAGGTCCGACTGTATTTAAATTCTAATGCATTTTGAGTTTGTACAAAATGAAATGAATGCTTTTTAAATCTTTCAGCACAGTTTTATGTATATTTGCTCTTAAGAAAACTTGTTTAAAATACTGCACAAAAGAGGTATGGGAAAAGGTTACGAAACACAGTTTGTCAACTAAATATATTTCACTTCCCCTTTTTTACATTCCTAGTATCTGTGTTTCGCTTCATTCCATATTCTCACGTGGCTGTGCCTAAACAAAAACAATGGCTACAGTGGACGAGTATAACTCTATTTCGTCCAAGCAGAATGAAAGTTTACCAAAAGGTCATTTTCTTTTGTGAAATCAAAAAATAAAGGTCTGAGGAGATCTGGAAAGAAAGAAATATTTCTAGAAAAGTGTGTTTCAAGGCGAAAATATTTTTCGTGCGCTACCCTGGGGTACAATTTTTTGTCTTTTTCTCCCTTTCGCTTTTTTTTCTTTTGGCATTCCATTCTTTCTCCTATCTTCTTTTTTTTCTCTTCCGACTGTTGCCACTAGAATGCGTAGAAGTCGAAATTCTTTACACGCCTTTCTTTCTTGCAGAAACTTTGCCAACTATTCTAATGGCTGAAAGAAGTTATTCATGCAAAGAGAAGAGGGTCAGAAACAAATCACACGGAATTCTACGTGATTATTCTGAGTTTTCTTGACAGGATATATCCTCTTTTTTTCAATAGGATACCTAGATTTTATTCCGAAAGGTTTAACGTTTTTGGCAGTGTTGACCTACAAAGAGAGCTAAGCTATAAATTTAACGCTGGACATGTAACTGCCCAAATTTCGAAAACTTGACCTTAGAAATGAATATTGTAGATTAAACTAAAACCTGCAAGTTAAAATTAAAACTACTTGTACGAAAACTTTAAAATTCAGAATTTAATATGAAATAAACATCGATAAGGGATAGATAATTTATAAAATGGCAAATAATAGAATAAATTGAAAAATATAATTCCGAAATATGTAAATTAATTAAAACTGCTAAATAATTATGAATGACAAAACAAAAAATAATGGGAGAAAACGAAACAATAGATTCGTAAAAGTAAAATGCAAAAGACGTTTAAAAAGAAAATTTTACATTTTTGGTTATATGGTTCATACCCATCGTTTTTTTACATTTAAAATAGGATGTTGCATACATATTGTACAGTTTTTTCACAAAGAACAATTACAATTAAATATTCTTATTCAGAAATCCTTTTGCTTCAGGATGCAAGTTAATTAAGATTTTACTTCTAATTATAATGCAGTTGTGTTTTATACATTTGTCATTTTCCATTACTGCTGTATTTAGAGAATTCATTGAATACTTATCGCTCATTCTTCAGATAATATTTCCAATTTTTCTCTTTTACTAAGAGGCATAGCTTGACCATTTTTGAAATATGTATCTCAAATTTATTTCGTAATTGAAAAAGTATAAAATATTTGTGTATTCCTTCTTTCCTTCCTTTCTCAGTGGCACGACAGCCCAGGGTGGGCCTTGGCCTTCTCAAGAAGCCTTTTCCAGGCCAGCCTTTTTCCTGCTAGTGTTCTCCAGTTCCTGGTTCTCAAAACTAGGAGATCTTTTTCTAGGCCATCAATCCATCTAAGATTTGGCGTACCCTTTCTTCGTCAGCCAATTGGTTGAGCATTGAAGACTTTTTTAGGGGTGCGGTCTTCGCTCATTCTGATAACATGACCTGCCCATTTAATTCGTTGTGTTTTGATGAAGTTAACGATGTCAGATTCGTCATATGATTGATAGAGCTCCAAATTTTACCACCATATTTCATTCTCCTGAATTCCTCCAAAATAGAATCTTAAAATCTTTCTTTCGTGGATACTTATCATGAAATTTGTGTTTTACAAAGGCAATTTCTGTGATTTTATATATTAATGTAAAGTAAGAACTAATTTGCTAATGTGTGTTATTAACTATCTATTAAGATTGTGTAAAAAGGGTTAAATATTTTAATAAATTAAGAAGCAATATGAAAAATGAAGAGAGGAATTACAACAATGCTATTTTAAGCTACTTGCAAATGAAACGCAATACAATCGCATCGCATTATTTTAATTAAAAATTACATCTAAGAATTTGTTTAAAAAGCACTTAATTACCGTAATTAGAGTTTCTGATTTCTTGTATTTTTTTTATTCCCCGTAATTTCTGTAAAATCCCAGGAACTGAATAGACATTCCCGGAAATACATCAAAATTTTGAAAAATTTAAAAACAAGTTGTTTTTAATTAATATTAATAATAATTATATAAAACTAACTGTCATACCCGTTCTTCGGACGGGTGAATTGAAAAATTAAACAATATAGTTTGAAGGATAAAGAAGTTTTTTTAATGAGTTAATTTTTCGTGAATTGCAAATTAAACAAAAATTAAAGCTTTTTGCATATTTCAGCTGAATAATAATAATAAAAAAACCTGTTTGTTAAATCTTAAGTCTGTAGATCTAATAGCTGATAAAAAGGTTTTTTTCCCTTACCTATAACTCCATGTAACTCTCTTGTGGGTCGATTTTTGAAAACACCTTCCTAAGCTAATCTCTGCTCAGCAAAAGTAACACATTGTCACAAATTTTGTGTAATGAAAGCTTAAAATAGTATAAATAATTTATATCTGGAATTGTAATATGTTAATATTACTTTTTGTTGTGTTAAAATTGTAATCAGCTTCACACTCCACCTGTTCAAGCTTTCGCAGTTCCTGGAGCCTGGCGTAGACAAAACAAAATAGAAAGTTTTGCTTCACACATAAAAGATAGATATATGCTGTCGCGGGCTTTTTTGCAGATGGCAGAATTTTTTCCTACTTACTTGACAATTATCGTTATATTTTGGACACTTCACACAACATCTTTATAAATTATAGCCTATGTGCTATTCTGATGTATAAGCCATATTAATGTAAGGTTTCATTAAAATCCATTCAGTTGTTTTTGCTTGAAAGAGTACCAAACATCCACACAAATTTTCCCGCTTATAATATTTGTATGGATAAAGATACTTATAATTTCCAAAATTTATACTCATTTATCATTCTGCTAAAAATGCAATAAATATAAAACATATTAATTATTGCTTTTTAAAAGGGGATTTGAGGAAATATAAGCAATCTATGTTTTTATCTCTCAGCCTAGTTTTTAGTTTTGTTATGAATAACCTCAGCAGAGAATGCTCTCTCAGCTTCAGCTGATGTCTGAGGAATTGCTTTCAAAGCCTATCCAGTTTCATGTTTGAGGATTGGTTTTTAATAATTTTTTTTAATCAACCCTGAATCAATTATTTTTCTAATGTTGCAACTAAGAGATAAATATTAATAAATATTTAAAAAATTAATTTGCTGCAGTAGTAATGAACACGCACGTTAAAAATATTAATTATTGTATTTAAGAGACTTTATTTTTGTAACTGATTTCCTGTTTATGAAATTGAAAATATTTCTGTTACGTGAAAATAACTAAATATTAATGTAAGAATTTCACAAAAAAGTTTGAATGCAGAAATAAGAAAAGTTACGATATGTACATTTTTTAAAATTTTCTTCAATAAACAGTTTGGGGGTTCATTATGTTCTTCAGTCTCCTGATTCAGTTAAATAGTTAATAATAACGATAAATATCCGAACAAAATTTTGTAATAACAAATTAAATAAATAACAGTTATTTCTATAAGTACTCACGTTATCAACGCACAAAATCAAGGTATCAGAAATTTATCAGAATAGTTATGCTTGTAGGTTATGCGAAAAATGTTACTTTGAAAACTAAATAATTTTAGCTAACGAAGCAATTTTTGACAGAAAGACAGGAACTGATAAAAAAACAGTTTCATTTTTTTACTCTTTCGTACGACACAAGCTGCAAAAATCCTCACCAAACCTAAGTGGGCGTTACCCTTTCTCTTATTACTCTCTTACCCCACTGCTAGAGGTACAAACGGACATTTCTCCTCCCAAGGAATTCGGCATGAACGATCGCAAATTGCAACAAAGCGGCCAGCTAAAATTTATATCGAAGGTCAAAATCCAAAGTCAATTCAAAATTAGCTAGTACGGAAAATTATGAAAATCTTATTTCAACGGAACCAGCGTTCCCGGGAAAGAAACCCTATTTCTAATAGAATACATTTTTCCACAGCATATTCTTCATAAAATTTTTCACATAAAAATATTCAGTATGATTTTACTCATCATGGAAGATATAAATTTTATTCTTTTATTAAAATTTCAACGAAGATATTAATTTGTTGAGTTCAGAATATAAAACGATACATTTTAATGAATATTTACTCAATATTTTTGTTTATAATAAGTCTAGTTTTACAACCCGAATAAATTTAATTTCCTACATGACATTTTCCCGTTTACTGTGTGGTTGCTGTTGGATTTTTTCTCCTAGGAACATCATATAACTTTAAAACATAGATCATTAATAAAATATATGAGAATGTAGTTGGGGCACATGTTTCACACAGATGCGCATTCGTAATTATTTATTCAGTTATAGAACAGTTATGGGGGGGGGGGGAATAATGGGCTAAAAAGTGAATAAAATTTAAATACTTTTTTATTACAATGGGTTATGTTATGCCCTTGATTCTCTGCAATATCAGGTTTTATTTTGTACCGTATCGCAGGGAAGATAAACTTTTTTCAAATACAAAATTTTTATAAATCCTGCATAGATTTCACAGGTTTTAAATTTTGTTTTTGCATTACAATACCTGTACAAATAAATAAGGGGAAAAAAAGTTTAAAGTAAGACGTTCATTCGTTCCTTATTCAAAAAGTAAGACGATGTGTTGTTTCGTTTCAAAGGTACTAAATATAGAATTATCTTCAAATAAAAAAAAAAAAATTTGAAAAGAAACTATTTTTACGAAATCATATAAGATGAAAATATATATTTTTTTAATATTTTGAACAAGATATTTGTCCTTACCGTTGAAACAAGGTCTATCATTGCAAGTGATGACTTGTTTGCAAGTGACACCATCCCCAGTATGTCCTCGAGGACAAGGACCACAGCGGAATCCATCGGAAGTGTCAGCACATTGCACTCCGGGGAAGCATGGGCTATCACGGCAATGCTTGTGAGCTGAAATAAAGTGTATTGATAATGAAACATGGAATATCTTTAAAAACATGTCTACAAGATGGAGACAAAATACAAATAGTTCCTTAAATTTAAGTTAGGTATTTTTTGTAATTTGAATTTCAAATAAATTATCCAATATAAAGTTAGAAAATTCATCACGTTATCAAATTTCAATTAATTTATCTTTCAATAAAATTATCTCGTTCATGTAAATCGTCACTTAAATCGAATTTTAACCATATTGATTTATAAATTCGAAGCAAAACATTCACAAGAGAAGGAAAAGAAATTCACACATCGTACAAATGTAAGCATTCCAAAAAACAAACACAAGGTAAAATGCAATGCTTATCCATGATATAAAATGTCTAAGAAGCTCTTCATGGGAAAAATAATAAAATAATATTTTATAAATCGAATATCTCTTTGAAAACATACAGGAACTATATCAGTTTTAACTATGAATAAACTTTGCTAATAATCCATCAGAAGAAATATTTTTTAAAATTTTCTATAATATGCGTATATAATGTCTTAACGAATATTTGCCGTTGTAGACATAACAGAGTTTTAGCTGTTTTTCAAACCAATATATTATTTATAGCATGTTATCACTTTAAGTAATTTTGCTTGTTATTTAGTTACATATTGATAATTTTAGAGGTAAATTAAAAATAGATTTAAAACAAAAATTCTTTACTTTTTAGAAATTTAAATTTACAAAAGGAGTATAAAATAATCCAACTTTATTTTTGCGTATTATTTAATAAATTCTTTACTTCCCTTCAATAAAAAATGAACTGTGTGAACGAACAATATATTTTTAAGAAGATGAAATAAATAGTAAGTGAATATTTTCGTATGATATTTTATTTCATATGAATATATATTTCATTATTAAATATTTAATATTTTGCTCATTCTTCTAAAGTTCATTTTATCACTTTGTTATTTTATTGAAACGGAATTTATTTGAAAAGATTTATTTGATATAATATTTCACCTAAAGTACAATAACGATAAACATTTTAGCTACTATTTTTGAAGTTTTAAAACTATCATTTATCATTCTTATCAGTTGAAAGAGGAAATTGCAGTTATTCAATTTCCTCAGGTGTGATATAGAAGCAATTTCCCATTTTTTTAAAAAAGAAATCAGTGCAATTGAGCAGGAATTTGGAAGAATACGTAATTTCAAAACAGTATTACTGTGAAAAAGCAAAGAAAAATGAAATTCTGAACTAAACCTTTATTGAAAGATGACTTTTTTTTTTATATTTTGTGTCACTTGAATTAGAATATATAAATAAAATTACAGTCGAACCTCCATATTACCAACCTCTATATTGCGAATTTTTCTATCTAGCGAACTTTTTCCTGGAACTAAGAACATTTCACGATTTTTTTCGTAAAATAACCTCCCAGTAGCGAAGTACATTTTCTATGTAATGAACTTTTTCTCTTGTGATTGAATTTTTTCTCCCTTTTTTTCAGTATTTCTGAACTTTTCAAGTTATTCTTTTTTAACTCATTTTATGCTAGCCATAAATCTTGAACTAATTTTATTAGGTATCTAGTTCTCCAAGAACAGTAGAAATCCGAGCGTTTCATCCAAGAAGTGCAACATTTAATTCCCATCGTCCAGTTCACTAGAAACATCTTCGCTATCCCTTTTTCACCCTCTGTGGAGTCGCCTCGTAACCCCGTGTCCTTGAACTAGTCTCCGTTCATTTGTAGTGTCGATCAGTGGTACTGGTAACTTCATTTCTTGTTGCTCGAAAATGTCAAAGCGTAATAGCTTGAGCATCAAAGAAAAATAATTAATTGTTCAGGAAATGTATAAAGGCGTCAAGAAACTTTCCTTGCAGTTTTTCTTTCTTTCTTTTTAATAGGGAAGATATATAAAATAAATTTTTTTAATTTTCAAAAAGGTGTGAATTATTACTTTTTTTTAAATATATAGAGTTTATAAATTTAAAATTTGTTTTATGTGGTGTATAAGGAAAATTAAAAGAGGAAACTCTGTATAACGAATTTTCCAAATAACGAGCTCTTTTTCAGGATTTAGAGACTTCGTTATATAGAGGTCCTACTGTATATTAAGAATATTTTAACAAGAAAAATTATTTAAATGCAATATTTTGGCAAAAAATTGAGGAAGAATATTATATTTTCAAACCATATTCTCCTCTTAATATTCACTCAATAATAATATTTTGCCTATACATAGCTAGGGACTTCTATTCCGCAGTCGAACTAAAATTTTTGAAACATAACTTATAGAAGTGGATTTATTTATATTTTATTATATCAAAGTAGAGATATTTTAGCTAAAAATACCCGTTATTATTTCAATTGATCATAACTCTGAAAATGATGTGAATTTCTCGAAAATTTTTGTTCATCTCCAGTTATAGAAGTCCTAGATATATTAATGGAAAACATTATATTTATAGTAGTAATTTTAATATGAAAGGAAAATGTTTTTAAAATATGTCATTCTTTCTGTATTTTTATACGTATATTCTAATTCAACTGACACTAGATATAAAAAATTTCATTTATTCATACATACATACATACATGTACATTCATTCCTCCATACATAATCAATCACGCAAGAACTTTTTTAAAAATATGAATTGAAATAATTTAAATATTTCAAAGGAAATAGATTTTAAACATCTGATTTTTTTGTCTTTATTAGATATATATATGAGATTACTGAAACTTTCATCGCACTCCATAAACAAATTCAAAATATCTTCTAAATTATTTCTGCTATCTAAAAAAACATGAAGCTTTTATTAGCGATAATATTTGTAATTATACGCTTAATTAAAACTCCAGCTCAAATGTCGTTCATCGTAAGCAACCTCAATTATCGCTTGTCCACATTTTTTATTCCTAAAACTTAGTAATGAGATCCATTCATTCCTTTGTGCTAATTAATTTAATTAAAAACAAAGCTTGCATATTATGATTTAACTTTCATTTTTTTATAAATGTTGGGGACATAATTACACTTGATAATCTGATCCAGAGCCTTTTAATTGGAATTTCTCCTACAATTTAACAAAGTTTTGACATCAATAAACAAATTATATTTAACGGATAATTCGTGATTTATGTATTTATTAAGTTATTCGAAGTAATAATTAATCCACTGAATGCATAATTTATTTGAATTATATATTTAACGAAATTCATGTTTTATTAACAATACCCCAAGACAATGTATCAAATTAATCTTTAAAATATAATGCTGATTATTAAAAAGATTAAAAAAAACTGATTTTTTCACATATGCTTTCCCAAGGTTAAAAATCATGTATCAAATCATAAATTAGAATTGATCGTGAACCGTAGATGATAATCTTTACACAAACTTACAATAAACCTTAAGAGATTAATTCCTCTTTAATTCAAATTAAACTACTAATAATAAGTATTTATTGTGTACTGTCTTCATTTTACTTGGATTTAAGAAATCTTATTACCTTTTATATAGACATTCTAACTTGATACAAGAGTACAAAAATAATTTGCTTGTTAGAATCTTACAATATAGTATTGAAACACAAACACACACATTGTTTCGATTCTTTTGTCGAATATACGAGTGGGATTGTAGCATCAGAATTGAATTGATTTTTTGATTATTTCAAATCTATTTTTATCTGAACAGCTGAAGTTCAGAAACATTTCATCTGAATAGGAGAAAGAAAGTTGTTCATTACTTCGTATTACTTCTCAATTAATTTTCCTGCCTGCAAACACGCCCACAATAGAAACTAATAACGAACTTAGTAATTTTCAACAATAGCAGAATTACGAAGGAATTTGCTTTATACTTAGAGCTGTTGTCACGGAATAAATCTGTAGTATTGGAACGTTGAATTTGTATTAAATTTATTCTTGGTGAAGGATTCTTTCGTATATAGTCTCTTATATTGATGAAGGAAATGCTAATTATTTTTGTTTACTTAAGGCTGCGTTAAAATTATATTAAAGGATATAGGTATATTATATGGGGAGAGGTATATAACAAATCTGTAGTATTGGAAAGTTGAATATTAAGTTTATTCTTGGATAATGATAGCTTGAATGTATTCGATTTTTTTCTCAAATCTGCAATTGGTTATTGTCACTTAATAATTAAACAAGGCTTTTAAAATATTCTCCATGTTCGTTTAAATATTTGACAAAAAAAGTTCAATAATTTGATTTGAAAATGTAAAAACATTCAACAATTTTTTTTAAAATTTTCCATCCTTTTTTGCATCATAACTTGTCAGAAAAAAACCTTTTTCTAAAAAAAATAGATTCTTATAAAACCCTGAAAAATAAAAGATAAAAAAGGCTGAACAAGTTGCTCTCAACTATGTATTACAGAAAGTTTACTAAGGAATAATTATTCGTGAAGTTACTTTATACATAAATTTTTCGCAAAAATACAAATTGTTCGAAATATATTTTAGTATACTTAGGTTAAATTAATTTTCAGAACTAAGCAAGAGGATATCTTAAAAATTCGAATTTATTAAATATAATTTATAACTTAAATAAAAAAAATAATTTTATTGAAATTATGCATTTTATATACTATTTGGGAAACCACATTGATTATTCTCTGGGTTTAAACAATAAACTAATTTATCAAAAAAAATTATTCGAAAATAAATTTTATTTAAAATTAAGTTAAAAAACAAGTCATACTTCAAATAAAAAAATAAAGGATTTTATAAGACAAAGAAAATGAGGTACTTCTTGAGTCTCATAATTCTTTTAATTTAACTATGCTTAGCTTACTGAAGAGCTTAGTTATATAATCTTTTTCATGATTAAAATATAAGTATAATTTTGCAGAATTTTTAGACTCATTATCGCTAAGCATTCTGCGTGTGACCTTTGGGGATATGAGCTGCACAACGCAGTCCTCTATTCCATATCTGAGTTTTTTGATGTTGTAATCTTTTGATGATGTGGAGAAGGTTAAGTTTGCCATGCTGTGAGGGACTTCAAGGTTATTGGCTGAGGCGATGAGATCCGGGGAGCCTTCCTAAAATGTTCGACTTCTCTTCAAAATTTGTCGAAGTTCCTACAGGGCAGAGAGCTGAGAGACTGTTCTCTGATTTGTCGACAATAGAAAGAGTAGGCGGGTACTTTAGCATCACACACGCATGCGCCATGCTTTTTCCTTTGGACACTTCTAAGGGAGGGATGGTCATATAATGGCACTTCAGAATAAAAAAAGGAGGGGAGATTATAAAAATGTATTTTCAATCGGGAAAATTGTTGAATGCATTTTATAGTAATCTTGTTCTATAATAATTTTAATTTTTATCAATATTTCCGTAAATTTTTCTAAATACTGATTATAATACTTCTTATATATTGGGTGTAAAATATCTTACCAAAATAGTTAAGGTATCCGACTACGTTCGGAACCGTGATTTTAAAAAACGCATAAATTGATAATTGTCATGATATTTAGTTTCGCTCGGATTAGAATACATGTATAAAATTGTTTTAAGGACATTTTGACAAAAAAATTATTTAAATACAATATTTCGGCAAAAAAAGAACATAGAATGACCCATTTTCAAAATATTCTCCTTTTGTGAAAAGGGCGTCTATTATAATAATATTTTGCGTATATTAAGCTCAGACCACTGCACAGAGGCTCAACTATGATTTTTGAAAAATTCACATTATTTTCAGAGTAACCACCAATTGAAATAATTATCGGCGTTTTTTCTTAAAATTGCTCCCCTCTGTTGTCGTAAAACATGGATAAATCCACTTCTAAGTTATATATTTCAAAAATTCTAGTTGAGCCTCTGTACAGATGTCTGAGCTATATACAGGCAAAACATTAAAATAATAGAAGCATTTTTTCAAAAGGAGAACATTTTGAAAAAAGGTTATTCTAAGTTAATTTTTTGCCGAAATATTGTACTTAAATAATTTTTTTTGTCAAAATGTCTTTAAAATAGTTTTATACATGTGTTCTAATCTAAGTGACACTAAATATCATGAAAATTATCCATTTATGCGCCTTTTTAAAATCACGGTTTCGAACGTAGTCGGATACCTTAAATGAAAAAAAATATATATATTAAAACAAAACTATGCAGTTTTTCCAACTATAAATGCATACACATTTCAAATTATAATTTAAAGAATATTATTACGAAACAGAACATTTATACAAATTGGTATCGACATATTTAAATTTTTTATAGAAATACATATCGATTTCTAATTTATGTACAATAAAATATCCGAAGAAGATTTCTGTATAAGAAGTTGGATTTTATTCGAAATTCTACCAGTTATAGGAATACACCTATATATACTTCCCAACCAAACCTGCGCAGTAGAACAACTTCAAAATTCTTTTCAAATCAATCCTCGGATGAAAATCTGCACTTTGGAAAAGAACATGATCTAGTAATAGCCAGTGAACATTTTTTTCCCCTCATTCTCATCCTCTGGACAGTGGGTGACAAATGACACAATATGACAAAGGTCAATAGCTGCCAGCGCGACAAGTGTGATGGATGAGACACTGTATGACGGATTATTTGTCAACAGGATATGTTCTGAACCGATCTTTCTCCTTTATTTGTTCCTCCCCCCACTCCTTTCGAGGAGATAGATTCCACCTTCCCTATAGAGTGTAAAGAATGTAGAAAGAATTTTTTCTTCATCCCCTCTTTCCCTACCCTCCTCTGCCATCTAACATGAAAAATAAATCGTTCGAGATTTAGGAGATGAACCATTTTTTTCTTTCATGTACACCATTGTTGAAATGGATATCTGGGATTGAAATAAATAGTACGTTTTTATTTACAAAATGGCTTGAGGAAGTAAATACAATGGAATTAGATCGTGAAAATTTCTATCGCTAGTAAATGGAATGTGTAAGGTATAGTCGCTTCTGGTTGTGTGAGTTACATAATTATTTGCTCTTTCATTTGAAAAATCTTGCTGAGAATAATGCAATTTGTTATAAGAAAAGATTGTTATAAGAATTCTTGAAGATATATCTCGCAATTCCAGAAACTTTCTTTTAAAGTATAAATGTTGGTTGTTTTTATAGTATTCATTATTTTTCCAAGCAGACTAAGTACAGTTTGTATACATTTTTTGTAAAACAAAATTTTTACTCGACATATTTTTCTACAAAAATTTAATAAATGAAAAATTTCAACTATTGCATTTCATAAAAACTACAGGTTTTGATGATAACATTGTTGATTATCCTGCGAATATTTTCGTTCGAAATTGAATTTCTGTGTTGTTTTCATCAAAAAATTCAGAAATATATTCAAATAAACTTGTATACAAACTTCCAAGACATGCTAACAGAGAGGGAATATTGAAAATAACTCTTCAAAATAATTTTGTCTCCTCTTGAATGTTGCATATGGAATATTTTTTTCAATCTGCATTCAAATTTTTCATTTTTCCTTATGAAAAGGTAGGCATACTATTAAGAAGTTTTTTCGTGCATAATTCTTTACTTTGACAAAGCAAATGTAAAATAAATTTATTTCCACACAATTATACAACAGGGCATTGTTGGAGTCTGGAATATATAAGTATGTCTTGATGTAATGAACAATACATTCATATTGTAACTACGCTCACCAAAATTCCACACCCCGTCATGAGAGAATTTAGAAGCCTATTTAAAATAAATAAGCAGTAAATAATTTAATGGCACGATGACATTTGTTGGAATCAGACTTCGAACTCAAGAGAGACTAGTTATGATGTGCATGGCTACTAAAGCCTCAGGAAAATCACAAATATGATAAAAACTTATAATTAGACTGATAAAAAGCAAAAAGGTTTTTAAAAGTTAGTGGAACACTAAATCAAGTTTCCAATTTATCAATTACGAGGATATTGGTTCATCATCTTTACTTCATTTACGTCATAAGTTATTCTAATAAAATGAGACGGGTGTGTGTATTAGTAGTTATAATGATTTATTTACATAATTAGAAAAAAATGATTCTGTTAATTCTGTTTTGTGAGAATTCAATCAAGTGAGTGATATGTATAGCTATCTTAAAAACAAATCAAACATCAAAATTATTTCACATTTTGAAAGGGAATTGAAAGATAATGAAGGCATTCATCACATTTTTGATTTAGCTCTCATGCTACTTAATTTGACTTTTACATTAAAAAAATATTTTGGGGGAAAAAATCTGGCCAAAATAACCATATTTTGTAATTTTCGAAATCATATTTAAATAATTCTAAAAGAATAGAATTGACGCTGTTTCAAAATAATAATGTAGAGCTCTTTTGATCATTTCAATTTTTTTTTTTTTTTTTTGGAACTTT
>BMAV01003034.1:300206-327033 GCA_019973955.1 Trichonephila inaurata madagascariensis
GCCATTTTCAAATTGTAACTTTTTAAAATTAAACAAGGTAAAAAAGTTTGGTAGAATCACAAAAGAGAACGTGTAAGATATATAACGATGTTCATCATTTAAAAGGGGGAATTCTTGATTCTAACTAATTATGGAATCAACTCCACTGACGTAAAAACTTCTAGAAATATTGAATATTTTATTGTTTATATAATAAATTAACAAATTATTTCCCATTTTCTATTTTTTTTTCCTTAAATATTATGTAAAATTTTCTATTATTCTACTTAAAAATTAACGAATAGAAAAATACATGAATGATAAATCTAAGCTTCCTTTTTCAATCTTTCACTAATGCAAAATACGCTTATACAAACGAACGTGACATTCAGTTTTTGTTCAAAAAATAATCCATGAAAAAATTACAAAAAAATATATCCAGTACTCATTTTATTATTCAATCGTTCATATTAAAAGATATAATCAAAAACATTATGCGAAATTAATATTTAAACCATATAAATTGTTTTATTTCTAAAGGATTGTATATTAACATAACATATTTTCATATATTTTCCATAAATTTCATTGAACGTTTTTAATTTATATATCTAGAACATAAAATATTTCTTAATGCCATGACGAATAATTTATTTGACATTAATATTCCTGATCGTTCCATTTGAATACTCAATTTTATTCATTTTTCCGCAGTCTTAAAATTTACATCCCCCCTCCCTTTGCTTTTTTCTGACAATATATAATTACTAAATACATTTTTCAAATATTAAAACAAAAATTATATTCAGCAAAGTAAAACAATTTCTTTCATGTAATAGTGTATGATTACCCAATATACAACCAAAATCTTCCTCGATAAATCATAAAAAAAAATTACATCCAACAAAAGAAAACAGTTTCTTTCATGCAACAGCACGCTTATCCTTAAGATCTTATTCAATGAAAACCCAACATACCAAACTAACTATCATCCATGCTCTAACAAATCCCGCTTTCAATACCGAAATTTAATACGATCAACAACATACCTCCAACTATACTCTCCATTACAAAACATGATTATACTCTAACTTCTATTCGAATCCAATCTATAGATTAGACAGCAGCAGTAGTAGAAGCCTGCTTAAACAAGAGCTTAATTCAGAATGCAAGCCCTTTGAACTGAGAGAAACTACCAATTGCACCTCAGTCACTAAATATTGTGAGTATCACTCCCTTTGGACAAGCAATTAGAGACCAGGCCAACAAAGCGACCGAATGTATATTCCAGCGGCGTGGTCTATGGGAATTCTCATGGCAGAGTGTGGAAGTTGTGACGCAGTTGAAGACCAGGCCGCCGGAATAGTGTATTACTGGTCATTAGGCTTGGGATGTAAAGGGGGGACGGAGAAGTTTAATTGGAGTGTGGGAAATGGGGAAAACGTGATCGGTGAAACCACATGGGAAATTTTCGGACGGTAGCCCGCGTTCGTTATAAAAGATGTAATTGACGAATTTATGAATTACCTCTTTGATAAGGAAACGTGTTCTCCCTTTATGTGAGACGAATAATGAGATAGAGCGAGTAAAAGGATTCTCAGAGTGTAGTGAATCATTTGGAATGGAGTGGGATGATTGGATGGTTTTGAAATCTTTGGAGGTTGATGGCATTCTATCGCTTGATTGAGAAGACTTAATTGTCAGCGATAAAGTCTCGTTATTCGTTTGAATAAGCTGTGTTTTAATTTTCGGTGTAAAATTGTCTGTTGAAAGATATTACATCAAGGAAAGCAAATTTAGTAAGTAGTGTTTCAAGGTAAAACTAAAAATAATTTTTAAAAAAATAATTGTCTTTGAAGTATTTATTTGCCTAAAATCTTTTTAATTAGTGCATACTAAGAAGAAAATACTTATAAATTACTATTAAAATTAATAGTGCCTTCTTTTTCAATTTTGAAGAATACGATACTAACCTTTTTGACAGTGAACTTGAACGATAAACTTGTGGTTAGTGGGGTGAGTGAGTGAATATTAAGGTTGCACTGTTCAGCTACGCGAGGGCTTTTGGCGACGGACCTCGTAATTTTGAACCATGGTCAAGTGACGTGGACGACACCTGAGCTGGCACCCCCTCTCCTAACTACCACACCAGCGGGAGGACGTTTGAGCTCTCGACAGATTTAACGTGCATCGCTCCCCTACACAGCGGGTCTTTAGTGGTACTGGGCTCGAACTCATGACATGCCTGCCATGATCCGATACCTTGACCACTGCGCTACCGCAGCCCCTTGAATGAGTGAGAGAATTATATTATAACATTACACTATAAAGCAACACGAGGGCTATTGGCAAAGGACCTCATAATTTTTAACCTACACCAGTGGGAAGACATTGAGCCTCGACAGATTTAACGTGTAATGGCCCCCTCTACACGGTGGGTCTTCAGTGGCACCTGAAATCGAACTCACGACACTCCGGCCTCAAGTCCGAGACCATAACCACTATACTACCTTGGCCCCAGGTTAGTGGATAGAACAGAAGCAACTGTTTGAGTGTGGGCATTGATGCATGTTGAAACCAATTGACATTTAGTTTAGAAATGTTAAATATTGTTGTTGCGTTGTTGTTTCTAATGCCACCTGCCTGTCATAGTTAGATCGAGGACCACGAAATTCATCGTGGTGAAGGGCTAAAGTACGCCTGTCATTAGCCTTGGCCTTGAGCTCCATACATGTGACAGTACGAATTAGCTCGGCAAAATTCCCCAAAGGGGCGACAGATGGCGACATCACCTATCTCCACCTCCACAATTTAGACATGTAACTGAAGGGGAGGGAAATATTCTCCAGTCGCCTACACTCATAATTCAGCCCACAAGACTTTCGGACCCACTGATTTAACGAGCAAGTACTCCGTGTGTACTCGGAGGGTATTTGATGGCTTCGGGCATCGAACCCATGCCTTCCGGTCTGGAGTCCGTTGCTCTAACCACTGGGCTACCCACGTCCCCCCATGTTAAATATTAAATAAAGTGAGTGAGTGCTTATTAACGTTGCACAAAAAGGCAACAAGAGGGCTGTTGGCGACGGACCTCATAATTTTTAACCTTATTCAAGAGACGAGGCTCCTAATCGACGGAAGAAGTTTGAGCCAAGACAGATTTGACGTGCATAAACCTCTCTATTGAGTGGGTCTTCAGTGGCTGGAACACAGGACGCTCCTGCCACGAATTTGTAACTATAACCTTTAGGTTGCTATGGTACCAAATAATAGATAGAATGCATCGATGTTATGTCATCTTCGCCATTTTATGTTAAGCCAGAATTATTGTATCTATTATCATTAATACCTTGCTTAACTCTAAGCCAATAACAAGTTGACCAGTTATAAAGAAACCTTTGATGTACAAAATGGGATCTTTAAGATTTATTTCCATAAGAAAATTTTTGCAAGCATGTTCGTTCACCCTTTAAATCTTAAATTTGACAATGTTTTACTTTCTACTTTAAAAATTAATTTTTAGATATCCAGCAAGTTAAGCTTAATTAGAACGTCGTATGCATGCATCAGAATCAGCGAACTGTAATGAATTCCTGAATTTTAAGACAAATGCATTCAATTTTAATACAACTGATGCTGATTCATATTGTTCAAATATTTGCACGTGTTGTTTCAGAACAAAATTACACTGAACATACCCAATCTTGTTATTTCATTAAACAAAGTTTTTGATGATGTCTAGTCTCAAAGTTATTATCCTCCAGTTCAAAAGTCCCAATGTTCTAAAGATTACAATGCTCAAGATAAACATATAAATTGAATGAGACTGATGAGCTAGTTTACATTTATAAGTTCCTACTGCTGTTTAAATAATGTAGAAGTAAACAGTTTTATTTAAGTTATAAGGAATATATTTTTGTTAATTAAGTTACACAAAATTCAAAATGTATTCAAAATTCAATTCGATGCAAACTTCTAAATTTATTCTAATTATTTAAGTATACGAAATACAAAGAAAATTGCTCATAATATCCGATATTAAAACCTGTGTTTCGTTTGCTCTCCCCATATTTGAGCAAACACAAAAGAGATTCTACTCAAATATTTAATATTGAAAAATATTTGATTTCCTTACAAGCATATAAAATTTGAAAGAGGACGTTACAAAAAGATACTTAAAATAGTCAGAACAAAGCATACAATGTTTACAGAAATAGGTATCATGTCGTGAATTAAATGAAAACATATTTTATGAACATATTCGAAGACTTTAACTTCAATTGTGTATTTTGTTCAAAGTAAATAGTTTCATTTATTCCTTTTAAATATTTATTACTATATTTTTAAAAAAATAATGACTTAGTTCTTTTGTCAATCACATTATAGAAAATTATATATTACAACAAAAATATTCTATTGTTCTTAATAATATCGCTCATTTTATCTTTTATTCGCATTATGTGTAATAAGCATATAACATGCACGAGAAATTATATCATTGTTACAAAGGGGAAATATATTTAACTTTCGAATCATGTAACATTCTCTCGGGGCTATTTTCTAGAAAAAAAAATGCCGATAGTTTTGTTTTATTTCAAAGGAATTTACGTGGAATTATTCAGTTAAATCAGTTTCTGTAGTATTGAACAAAACATTATTATGCATTTAAATGCATGTAATATTCAGCGTAATGTTCCTAAGGGTACTCGCAATTTTATTTTTCAAAGAAAAAATTTTGGAATTCTAAAGTATGAGGATTTTTCCCGGTGGTAAAATAAGAATGTTCGAAATAAAGCGATCAATTATACAACCCTATGGAAATAAGAACATTATCAATAACATTAGCAAATATGCGGTGTGGAAATTTATCTTCATCTGCTGCATAAATTATACCAATGAAACATGATCCCAATAACGATATTTCAACTTCAATATGGGATGAAACCTACTTTTTGTTTCCAGTTCATTGCATAACCAATACACTAGCATATAGAATTCCATTACACATATCTCCCAAACGGGAATTGAATTGTAAATATCGTTGCAAACTTTCATAAATAGAGCAAAAGCGGTTGTTTGATCTCCCACCTCCGAATTATTTACTCTTTAATTGGCACACACCTCACCTTTTATAAAAGACATGATTAGTGGTTACGAGGTATAAGTTTCTGCCTATTCCTAATTACAAAATCAGCAGCCTCGATAGAAATTGCAAATGGTCACCGCTTTTAGCATGGCTTGTTCATTTTGAATTCCCTAATATTCGATACAAGCCCGCAAGTGTTGTTTTCTGGTGGTCTCCTAGTAATTCTTAACGTTGATTATTAGAAATAGTTTCAGAGGGGGATATATAGAGAGATATTTTGGCATATCATTGCTTTTGAAATTTCTAATTATGATCCTGAAATGTGCAACAATGTGCTCTAGGTATGATTTTGGAGCTATGCAATGTAATTAATATTATACGTATGATCAAGGATTTATTAAGGCATTTAGATGTATGGATGCCAATTTATTTTACATGTACAAAATTTCTCATTTAGAGAAGGTATATAGAGAATCGTCGAACAAGTATTTCGCCTTAGTTATTTGGGATTAGCAGAATTCCCGTTATTCGAAATAGCAGCCTTTAAGCTTAGTTAATGAAGGCTTGAGGGGACATTACAGAGCAAAACCTGAAATTCAAAGCTCTGAAATATGTATTAGATATAAACTTGGAATTACTCTTCTTAAAGTGTGTAGAATATATTAGTATTATTTCCTGAAAAGCATTAAGAATCAGCATTTGAAGATTTCTGCAAATTCAAATGTTATGATTCGAGTCATTCATTTATAAAAGATTTTCAAAACGTGTGTGTGTGAATATTATGTATGAAATAACTGCAAAACTTTCTTTTTCTCACAATTATTCATATTTCCCATTTTAATCTAAATAAATTCTTATTAAATCTTACATTTCTTCATTTCAAATTGCAGAATAATACTTTATATACAGAGAATAAGGTTTTTAAGAATAATGAAAATAGAAATATGATTTTTGGCATGATTAAAAAAAAATAAAAATAAAAATTTATGAAATTATTAGTTATAAGGGAATTCCATGTTTATAGATAGATATACGCTATAGAATGTTTCATGCAATGCTTCTTACGTTCTCGAAAATAAATAAGAATCTATATAACAAATATTCTTCTCACAATTTTCTGTTTAACGGTAAAAGAATATTTAGTACTAAAATAGTTTAAGTGTAGATGAGTTTTATTGCTACCCACAAACAATTTTTTAAAAAGGATTGTGTTAAAGAAATTTTGGATCTATCAACCCCCCAATAGCTTTCATACTTTAAGTGAAATTTCTTCATTGATATTAAATTTATTTTTTTACGTTGAAATAAACAATATTTTTTAAAAAAATATGAAAAAATATTTATTTTTTTATTAAAAAAGTTAGGTGTAGTAACCTGGAAGAACAATTATACAATACAGTAAATCCTGTAAGCATTTTATTGAATACATTTATACGACGAATTCTAGTAGCGAAAATCGAGATATACTTACAATATATATATATATATATATTGCGACATAGCCATCCTATGATGACTATGTCGTTCCGGATCCGCGTAAGCTAGAGGTGTGGGATTATCAAAATGATGAGACATGTTGGTTCTTAATACAACTTTTATTAAGAATAACTTATATTACTTAATTCTAATTGACAACTTTCTTTAAAGTGAGAGTTAACACCCAATTAAACCTTGTATTCAAGTCAGATCACGCAACTAGAACATTTATCTTAATTATAATAAATAAACCGATTCATCTAACTTCCTAGACCAAAATATTACCTTTTGCAGATCTCCCTCCTTCAGAGATTGAGTGATATCTATAATATAATTGAATATGCGAGGTTTCCAACTTCTTTATAATGAACTTCTATCTCTTCCAAAACTATAGGACAACTAACTCTTGATCTGAAAGATTCCACACTAAGCTATCTCTAAACTTGCCGCCCTTATCATCAAAGCTTCTATCCTTTTAAAGTATATCTCATTTACATATTATCTTCGTTTATCTTCTTGGTATTGGGTTGGAAAGGTTTTGCCATTAATCGTGGCCGTCAAAGAACATAGGAGTTATGTTAGCAGAAGGACGCGAGAGACGTCACAATATATATATATATATATATATATATATTGAAATTATAACTGCATAAAGCAAATGCATAGCTTTTATAATTTTATATATAAAATTTATTCATTATTATGACCAATAAAAACTTTTTTCTTCCAATCTTCAAAATCAAAAATTTTAAAAATAATATGTGAAAATGTAAACTATCTTGAAATCCACTGATTAATAAAAACCCATCATTTGAAACTATTTTTTTTTAATAAATTATTGAAATAATTCATTCAAGTTCCTTTATGACGATTTCAAATAGTGTTAATTCTAAAAATGTGCTCAAATTAGTATTCGTAGTAGACTCTATATTAAAATAAATATAAAAGTAATGGGAATAAAAATGTTGAAATAATACAAATTCTCTGTGATTTGTGATTAAAATGAATTGGGGATACTTTTATTAAAGAGAAAGAAATATTATTTATCTATAATTTTAAAACCGAATTAGTCTGCTTAAAAGAGAAAGTTAATCCAGTGTTAGTTTAAAACCAGTTAAATTCTTTTATCTATTGCCTTTTCCAAAAAAAAAACATTATTTATTATTATTTAAAACAATCTATTCAACGGCGAGAATTTTATACTCAATAAAGTCCGATTAAATATACTTCAATATGATTTTGGGTTATTTTAAGGTATCCGACTACTTGCGACAACTTTTTTTGAAAAAATGAAGATATGGGAATTTTTTTTGTGATTTTTAGGTTTATTTAGTGTATTTTAAGCAAAAAAAATCGTAAAATTGAAAACTGAAAAAAAAATGTATTATTATTAAAATGGGAAAAAACTGGTAAAAATATACAAAAAATAACATAAACGGGGCCAGCTCTGTACAAAAATGTTTCGAACAAATTCTCAATTTTTCAATTTTAATGTGTTACTTAGTTATTCATGTTTGAAATGACCTTCAGGATAATAGATATTTTGATTTTTACAAAAACTAGAGCCCTCTCTCTTAGTGACTATATGAAATTGCTTAAAAAAACAGTGATTATATTCACATAAATGACTGTAAATTTTGAAATAATACAGTGATTGATAAATCTGAAGGACAAAATACTTCTACTGTTATACAAAACATTTACAAAAAGTTTCATTAAATTATTTTCAAAACCTTTTGAGCAATCGCTGTCCGTGTTTGAGTTTTTCGAAAAAAAACACCTTTCGAGTAAAACGCATTTTAAAGTTTGACATCTTGTGTGTAAAGTTATAGCATCTTCTTTAGTTAAAACACTTGCAGTTTTTTGTTCCAGTGAATGGAAAACAAAAAGCTTGGTATTTTTATTAAACTAATAAGATGGTCTATCAAATAAAATCATAAAACAAATTTGTCAATTTTTGAAAAAAATCATGATTTTAGGGTAGTCGGATATCTTAAGTACTAAAAATATATTTGAGATTCTTTTAGATAAGAAGATTTTACATGCCGTAAGGAAACCTATTACAAAAAGATTTTGATTTTAATTATTTACAAAAAAAATGTTTTATTTTATAAGCAGCCATTGTGTGTGTTGGTGTATTCCAATATCCTCTGTACTATTTCTCTAACTTATTACAGATCTATGAAGGCTCTAGAACAGTACTAGAATTCTAAGACATCCTTCCCCGCAATTAGCTCTACCACCTCTACCACGGACAGTGGTATATGGGCAACTCTATTATAACTGCAAATGGCGTGGTCAGTCTGAAGCTAATTGATAATTTCCCAAGCATCCTTCGGCTGTCCTGGAACCACATGCCGCCGGCTAATCGCCCATCACACAACCGAGCAAGGAAGATAGGACATTCATTTCAGCTGTGCTCGTATCTATAATTGAAGACATTAAAGCATTTTCGAAGTGCTTGGTCCAAGTAAGGAACTATTCCGCGTCTACAGTTTAAGACCGTAACAAGAGCGTTTAAATTTGAGTGTGTGTGTTCTGCTGGAGGAAGACTTGGAATTGCAGAAGTTTTGATAGATGCATAGATGGTGATTATTGGGAAGATCTGGTGATGAGATTAAGAAAGAATGATTTGACTTCGAAACTGATATATTGAAGTTGCTTAGTGCAAATAGTTTTGAAAGACATTAGCCAGCAAATGAAGAATTTTTGACACTTGAACTATATGTTTGAATTTTGTAGGGAAGTATTGAAGGATTTCACCAATAGCTGCAAATGGTAAACTTCTTACATTTGTACAAATGTTTTGAATTGTATAGGAAAAATACTACTAAAATATTCTAAATTCTTATTTATCATCAAAATAAATAAAATTAATAGAAAATATATTTTAATATAATATAAATTTTTCTGTAGATTGTTACAGCAGCGTGATTCAAGATACAATAGGTTACGGTATTTAAAACGTAAGGAGGTTTATTAATGAATAAATTAGTTTTTATTGTAAATTACTGCAATATTTACTATAAATTTAAAGTAGAACAAGTGGCAATATTATCAAACACTTATGATTTTTCATATGTGATTTTGCATTCTAAAATTACTAACTATTGCAAAATATTTTTTCTTTTGTTATAAATTGAGTTTATTTCTCAATAGAGGCTCATTTTATTGAATACCAATATGTCAATAATTTTTGCAATAACTTTAAAAAATTTTTAATCATACTTCTAGAGGTACGCGATTATCAACAAATGATCCACGAATGGCCCTTAAAAATTGGTTTTTAACAAAATATTCAAAAAAAAAAAACAAAAAAAAATCGATACAAGATTATTTCTAAAAACAATAATATAACCTCGAGAATAAAATGTTTGCTGTAAGTTGACGTAAATTTTAATATTTACATGTAAATAGTAACTGGGAAATGGCAATCTTTTAATTAGAAAATAAAAAACTATAAACTAGAAAATTTAAAAAAGAAATATTAGTAAAACATTTAGAATGAAAATTGTATGTGTTAATGAGAAGGGGGTTTTTCCATTGCATTCCCATTCTTATGTACATACTCTTGAAATATAATAAATCTCAATGAGGATTTGCACTGATTACAATCTTATTTTCCTTCATTGAAAAAAAAAATCATAATCGTATCATTAGCAAGGCACAAATTCATTTTTGTAGCTTTTGGTTCCATAAAAAAATATAAAAAAGTAAGTAAAATTTTAAAAAATGAGCTTAATTCATTTTTAAAATGGGTAAATTTGTCAAAATTAAAATGAATACAAATAAAAAGTTAGAGAAATATTTTCTCAAAATTTCTAGAAATTCAAAAAGGTGTCTTTATTTTGAAAAAATAAATTATACAGGAATTCGTAATCATTCTATTTTTCCTGGATTAGAAATTTTTCAACTACAGACAGAAGAAAACAAAATATAATGCCGAGAATAATTACCTAAATACATCGTATTTTTGAGGTTCAGTAGAACTTTTAGTTATTATCCAGGATATTCGATGAAAGATAACTACATTCAAATGGTATTTTGAAGGAAAAAAAAATGTAGATACGCCATTTTTCAATTCTAATGTATCACTCATGCAGCTCAATTGAAACCAAAAATTTGGAATCGATATTTTGAAGTTAAGTTTAAAAATATTTCAATCAAGTTGAATTTAATTATAACAATTTTACAACACTTTCTTAACTATTCCCAATATGTCTTAAAAGCATGAAGGCAAATGTAAGATCAACATTAAACTTAATACATAACTGTAAGTCGTACAAAATCTTGTTTTTGACCAAGATCATAGATTATTCACTCTATTACAATCTTTCAAAAAATGTAATTACAAATAATCTATGGTATCGAAAACGTTATCAGATCGCGAATGACTTCCCATAACATTATTTTGGCTCATAAACTCTGACTGAGATACAAAAATAAACCCCTGGAACAGTCACTTAGACCCAGGCAGCTAATGGATTTACAACCGATAATATCCTCCGTTAATATATTCTCTCACGAAAAGGGACAAAGAGGGCGAAATACTTCCAAGATATTATTGATAACCTAGGAAAAGGAAACAAAAATCCCATTACAGTCATAAACCGCAGGCCATATCCAATTACGAAGATTCCGCCCCTTCTTGCAACTTCTGGAGGAAATGCAAGTACCATAGATCTATCCATCCATTAGACCCCCTGCATTTACAGGGGGAAGTTTTTCCCTCCATACCTTATGATGGTTGAATCTTTGATCGCAATTAAGAACCTAGACCGGGAACTTACCAATCCAATTATATAATCAAATGTCAGCTCTTTAGAGAGTGACCGCGGTATTAGATTTTCAAGTCAGGGAATAGTAATCTAATCTAGAACAGTGATTCAGATATTGAATTAGATTCCTTATTGGTGGGTAAAAAAAACTCGACGTTTTTTGTACTGTAAAGGAATATAAATCTCAAAATAAGGTTTTTAATTTAATATTTGAAGTTTTTAATTCGATTATAAATAAAAGTTTAAAAGAGGTTTTTTTTTTAGTTAACTAAAAATTATTTAAAATGTGGGTAGCATATTTGTGTTTAAAAGCAATCCCCTGCGCAAGAGCTTTAGTTTGAGAAGCTTTTTAATATTCAAGAGATTTAACAAACTTTATGGTAAAAAAGTATTAAATATAAAAACTTTAGTGATATTTTTCTTCATTTGAGTCCCAGGATTGTAAATACATTTCAGATTTTATGCAGTATCTTATACACTGAGACAATTTCCTTATTTATTTCTGAATTATTATTTCATGCATTTAGAATGAACTTTAAAAAAAATAAAGAAATAATACAAAAATTTTAATATTTGCCACAATGATTTAAATTTTAATTTCATTACATTTAGTGAATTATTCTAAAACTTCCATATATTCCTATGCAACTCTTTATAAATTTATTAATACATTCAGGATTTTAATGTTATTGAATTTTGCAAAACAACTTTTGAATTTAAATATTTAAATATTCATGGACTGAGTTAATATCTAAACATTCAGATTTAACCATATGAATTTTAAATTGAATTATAAAAGTTTATAATAACAATTTATTTGAGTTAATTAGAAACATTTATTTTTATTTTCATATGGTAAAAATACTTAGTTAGAAAACCTTATCTACAATCACGGATAAAAAATAAATTGCATTTAAACGTTATTAGTTTTCTTTTTAACTTTGATTTGTTTTTTAAATTTAAAGAAATAAAAACAAAAATTGAGCGTCAAAATTCGAACTACGTTCAAAGGAATACATCTTTAAAAATTATGATTTTTATTTTTAAATTTACATATAATATAATTAGAAGTAAAAAATAACATAGCCTAAACATATATTAATGTAGTGAATACAAGTTTGATAGAGACAAAGTAGTAGAAAAAGTAGGAAAAGAAATAATTCTCAGAAAAAATACTCCTACAAAGAATTCCATTATTTTGTTGGTTATCAAAAGACATGAAACGCACAAGACTGAAAATAGGATTTCTAATGACAATAACATTCTAGTAAAGTTTTTATATGAAAAAATAAAATAAAATTTTCAACATTTGAATTATTTCTGAAATTACAATTTATAAGTAATTCATTACACCTGAAGAAGCAATATTTACAAAAGGAATTAAGTTTAAATATAGAAATAACAAACCAAGATAATGATAGGATCAGAATAATACAAGAAAATAAAACTGAAAATATATATATGAAACAGTAGGCCAATTAATTCCCTCAAAATCAACTTTAAGAAAAAAAGTTTGCATTTTTTTTTATTGTCACTTTAAAAAATTTCCTACTTGCATGTTTTTTGTTTTTTTTCCTAAGGTATGCATAAAAAAAAGTTGACCCCATAAATAAAAATAATGTAATATATAAATAGAATAAATTAAATTACTTACTTCGACACATATCGCATCTCTCTAGAGTATCTCTCAGAAGCTTTGTTTCACGTGTCTGCAAGAAAAAAAAATAAAACATATGTAACTCACATATAAATGTAAATATTTAATATATTTTTAAAATTTATCTTAACATTTTTCAATTGAGTTATACAATTCTGTAATTAAAACGTTGTGAGAAACTTCTTTCCGAAGTTTCTCTCTCACCGTCTTGCCTACTTAAGGGTGTGGGAGGAATGAAAGCAGAACCAAGAGAATTCCATATATATAATCACAATTATTTATTTAGTCAAACAAACTAACCAACAACAATCTATTCACAAAGTGAATGTCAAATGAGCAGCACGGAGAAAGCAATGATTATTAATCAAATATGTGAAATCAACTTATTTAACTCAACGCAATCTGTCGATTCCTAGCCTCAAATCTACTAATTCAACTCAGTAGCAAAACACCACTCTTAATCTTTACATGCGAAAGTAAACCTTATTCAATCTTATCTGCGTAGCGAATATAGCTGCTTCCTGCCTCTTTTTCTATAATTACAAAACTCTGACTTTATATAGTCCAACTAATCTGAATATTACGGTTTCTTGAGAGAGGTGGCTGTGAATTAAACGCGAATGTTAGCTCACAGATTCCCCAAGAGGATTAGTGTGAGGACACGTATAGATTCGCCTCAACGTATACATTAAATTAAATTTAAATCTAAAATATTAAGATTGATTAATTTATTGTAAATAAATTGATGCTTAATTAGTACAATTTATGAAGCAGAAAAAAATGCTCTATTAATAATATCATAACTTGACTTGCGTTTAATTTTTTTCAAGGAATTACTTATTCACGTTTGAAACCATTTATTATATTTTTTTCTTATATGTGCCAAATTTCTCTCTCTCTCTCTATCTCTCGTCTCACTTATATACTTTAAAACTTCTATTTTAATTTAAAATATTAAAGAGAAAACTCACATATTTATTTATTGGGTACTTATGTATTATTGCGATAATGCCAACGTTCAAAATAACTCACCAAGTTAACCCGATTTCACATGTATCGCACGCGCTGAATTGACAACCATGTACTTCATCTCACAGGTAATGCAGTGCTTCTCAAAGTTTCAATATTCGCGACCCAATATTCAATCATGATTTTCAACGCGGTACCCTCATACAATAACAATGTATTGAATTCAATAATACTATACTTCGATGCTAAAACTACAGTATAGCCTTAAACTCTTAAGTGCCACCGGCGCATATAAACGTTTCGCTGTTAAAGCATTAATTTTCCCGGATATATATATACGTCTTGCCGAAGTATGACCTTTTCTCCGCACTGCTATCCATACAATTATTCCGAAAGCTTTGGAATGCAATAAAAAGACCTTGACAATGTTTGCAAAGAATTTACTTATTTCAGAATATTTTTGCTTCTTCATTTCTCCCCCCCCCCAATACATCACATACGCGCATATACCTGGTAAATGGTTGGCATTGGGAAGCGAATCGCGTAACTTTTAATCGACAGTTAAGGGATTAATTATAAACCGTACTAATTATAAAGTTAAGCGTTAGTTTTTGTATATAATTTTATATATGACAATCCCATGGGGTTACTGTTAATTTTAAACTTGTTCTTAACTTTGTGTTGTTAAATTAGTTATAAAATACAATGTGTAGTACTGATACATTTATAAGTATAATATATCAGTGTAAATGTGTAATTTATTTTTTATTATGTCAGAATGTGTTT
Source organism: Trichonephila inaurata madagascariensis (assembly GCA_019973955.1). NCBI lineage: Eukaryota > Metazoa > Arthropoda > Arachnida > Araneae > Nephilidae > Trichonephila > Trichonephila inaurata. The sequence goes on from BMAV01003034.1 coordinate 314,938, forward strand.
TGTTGTTTTTTTGTTTGTTGCTTGCGCCCCCTCGTAGAGTCGTCACACCCCCCAAGGGAGGTACCACCACAGTTTGAGAAACGCTGAGAAAATTTCATCAATACGGTTGCGATAATACGTAAGTACCTTTAAAAGTGCAATATAACTTAACAAGTATTATTAATAGGGAGAAAAAGTGGTATAGCTTAAAAATTTAAAGGTACTTCATTGCGAAACGGGAAAATTAATGAGTAATTTGAAATAAATTAAACATTATACGATAATAATAAAAAGAATTTTAAGAATGTTTCAAAAACTTCTTTTCTCCGTTTTAAATCTCATTCGACAATAAGCATTTATCATTTATGCCAAAAGATTGCAAAAAATGGAATTGAAACAATTAATTCATGCAATTTCCTTTTCAAAAACATAGAAAATATTAAGATGAATAGTACGATCAGTCAAACGAATAACTCGTACCTACAGAAGTCATTCATAGCCGTTATACCAGTGCCATGTCCGAAAAGGAATTCTTTTATTTATTGCAGTCACCCAATTTATGATATGAGATACCTACTTAATGTCAAGAAAACTTTTCTCTTGTATAGAGCCTTATTTATTTATTTGTCAAGAAGCCATGTAATATTTCTTTCCTCAGTTGAGGTAAGAAATTGTTTTGCACAAAAATGCTTGTGTGTATAAAAGTTAATCTTTTCTTATACACTCCTCTTTACTATTAATATTTAGATATTTCTTTAAAAAATAGGTGACTTTAAAAAAATATCGGAATCATAAATACCCACTGCCCCTTCTTAACTTTTTTCTACTAAGTTTGAATAAAAGTTTTAACTTAATTCATTGAACAAGTGATCTATTAAAAATATTAATATGATTTCACATTTGTATTTAGAATCCTCTCTAGTTTGAGCTTTCAGTATATGTGAACTGATATTTGAGTAATTTTTATTTTATAAACTTGGTAATAGTGATGCAAAGTTGAATGCAATATAAACCAGGAATTTGGGGTGAGAATACTGTCAATGATAGTAAAGTGCAGCGTTGGTTTGAAAATTTTCTGTCCGAGGATTTTTCCCTGTAAAACTAACCGGTCGGAAGATTCAAAACATCTGTGGAAAAGATACTCTGAAAGTATTGGTGGAAACGTATCCAACTGTAACTATTACACTGCGGATACAATGACGAAATGCATGAAAAATTGAAAATTATACTCCACCAATAGTTAAATGGCTTGACCCAATTCGTCTTCTCGACAACGCTCGGTCGCATGTGTCGAACAAAACAACCGCGAAAATAAATGAAATAAGATGAGATTTTGCAGCCCCTAGCTTAGTCTTCGGAAGTTTTGCCAACTAACTTTTTTTTGTTGAAACATTTAGAATAGTTTTTATGGGCTAAACACTATAAAAATGAAAATAACAAGGAAAATTCCATGTTAGAGTTTATTGTTTCTAAAAATAAAATTTTTTGACGTAGTAAAAATAAAAAATGCACGGGGTACTTCTAATTTTAAAATAAATGCAATAGAAGAGAATCCATGTACTTTTTTTCTAAAGATGGTTAATATATATGGACAGTAAAAATTATGTTCATCGATTAGTTTCAAATATATCAATGTTCAGAAAGCAAAACCTGATTAATTAACAATGTTAGTGCTATATAACACTAAAAGATTAATAAAAGTATATAATGAGTTTATTATAATCTGGATACATTCCTTGAAGATATAGCATATATTTTTAAAAATGGACTTGAGTTTTTGAGTGATATAATAATGATTCAAAAAGTAGCTTTACATTTCCAAATTTAAGGTATACGAACACGTTGGAACATGAAAATTGAGTCAAAACACATATTTTTTTGTTTTTTATTTTCTTGAATAGAGCTATCTTTTAGCTTTACAAAACATGATTTGTTTGTTTTTAAGTTACCTAGAGGATAACTTACGATCAATTTTGTGAAATAAGAAAAACCGGAAGTGGGTTTTTAATCTACCAGAAGTGTTCGAAATCTATCATAAGTCCTATAACTCGCACAATGTTTTAAATGTATTCCTATAAAACTTTTTAAACCTGACATCTATATTATTTTCTAGATTACATATTAAAATATTTCTTATTGTATGAATACGAGTATTTTTTGGGTTATGGCCTGTTATTTGAATAATAGCTTTATAAAAAGTGTCACTTTTCTTACACTATTTACTCAATCAGCTATAAAACTTTAAAATTTTAATAAAAAAATTAAAAGTTTAGTACATTTTTTCTGGACAAATTCATAGTTTGTTTTATTTATACTTTTACTGACAGACGTTTATTACCTTTTCCTGTAATTGTTTCGAAGTTTTCAATAATATTGCTAAAATTTCACTTTATAATTGTGATTTTTGTAAAAGTTAGATAATTGTTTCTTAAGGTATCCGACTACGTTCGGAACCCTGATTTTAAAAAAGCTCATAAAAGGATAATTTTCATGATATTTAGTGTCACTTAGATTAGAATACATGTATAAAATTGTTTTAAGGACATTCTGACAAAAAAATTATTTAAATACAATATTTCGGCAAAAAATTATCTTAGAATAATCTTTTTTCAAAATGTTCTCCTTTTGTGAAAAATGCTTCTATTATAATAATATTTTACCTGTATATAGATCAGACCTCTGTACAGAGGCTCAACTATGTTTGAAAATTTCTCGTTATTTTCTGAGTTACAACCCATTGAAATATAATTATCGGCGTTTTTTTCTTAAAATTTCTCCCCTCTGTTATCGTTAAACATGAATAAACCCACTTCTAAGTTATATATTTCAAACATTCTAGTTCAGCCTCTGTACAGAGGCCTGAGCTTTATACAGGTAAAATATTATTATAATAGAAGAATTTTTAACAAAAGGAGAATATTTTGAAAATGGGTCATTCTATGCTCACTTTTTGTCAAAATATTGTAAAATAATTGTTTAATGTAATACTATTCTTAAAACAATTTTATATACATTTTCTAATCTAAGTGACATTAAATATCATTAATATGATCCATTTATACGATTTCGCAAAATCACGGTTCCGAACGTAGTTGGATACCTCAATATTGTTAGTTAAATATTAGTATTTATTGGTATAGATTCCTAAAAAAGCATTTATAATGCTTTAGTGTGCTATTTTTTAATAAGGTACTTAAAACGTGCTAGGATACCTTAAAACATTCGGGTAAGTTAATTTTAAAAAATTCCATTTGGAGTATTAATATAATTTCTGTATGAAATAGCACGTTAATAAATGAAAAAAAAATATGTATTAAGAATTCATTCGAAGCTGTTTTGAGAAAAGAAAAATAATCTTTAATATAGATATATTTATTTTATTCACATGTAATAGAATATTTTAATTAGGAAGCGAATGCGAAAATAATTCGATTAATTCCTCCATTATGTACAACGCGAATAATACCTTCATTCTCTCAATTCAATAGACCTTCAGAAGCTCAGGAAGTAGTAGTTAATCTGAACCTAGCAAGTAGAACTCGCCCAGCTTGCAAAAGCGGCAATACGGGAAACATAAATTACGCTTCAGCCAATTTCGGACCAAAAACCCATTCACGCTCAAATCCCACCAGCACGAACTCCTCATACAAAATGACAAATTATTGGGGCGCAGAGCGGGAGTCGTATTCAAATGACGACGCCCCGGCGAGGAATGTAGTCCCTTGCAGTTATTGTGCATGTGCTGAGATTTTGAATCCAGCCTTTTATCTACAGTCCATTGTAAAAGGACACAGAGGCGAGGTTACCAGATGCTCTTCACATCGATGCTAGTAAACTCGGCAGAATTCTGAATCGTAATCGTAGTTGCCAATGGAATGAATAACCGATTGGAAGCGTTGAAATCTGGCAATGAGCCTAAATCTTTTATAAATAGTTTCAGAAGGGGGCCTCTTTTCGATTATGAATATTTTTGGGAGTGTTTTCGTATGAGTTGTTTCTACTTCGGATCAAAATTGTCCATTCAAAGTGATAACATTTGTTCTTTAGAAAATTATTTGTTTTTTGTTAAAAATAATATTCTACATACTAATAATATCAAAATATTAATATGCAACGAATAAGTATCTCATTGTTATAAATGAAATATAATAAAAAAATTATTGAGAGGGTAGAGACTGATTTCAGGTCACGTGATAAATACCAACACGTGTTCTCCATTGAATTCGAAACAGATATTAAACTAATTGTACTTGTTGTTCTATTTGTAAAATTTAGATAAAATTTCCAATTTAATAATTGGGTAAAGATGTTCAAAGGTTATGAAAAACATTTCTTCAAAATGATTTTAATTTAAAAAACAAAGTGTGTATTGTATTTTGCTTATTTATACGCGCTATAATTGTTGGCAAATACTGTAAAATGTGGCGTATAGCGCGCACCCATACTTTCAAGCTGCATTTTTTAATTTTTAGGTATGTTCCCCGTATAACGCGCACCCCTACTTTTACGAAAGAATGAAAAATATGAGTGTACAATGCTGGTATGTTTTTAAGCCATTTATTCGAGGTATTATCCCAGAATTTTAAAAAAATAGTTTATTTTTAGAATCAGAATCCTTTAACCTCATTAGGAATGTCGTTTTTTTTCAAATAAACAATAATCCGATCTATGTAGAAGTCTAATTTTCCTAATACTTATTTCTTTTTTATTTTTGAAACTATCATTTTTTTATACCCCGCGTATAACTTACACCCCTAGATTTCGATCTCATTTTTTGTGCTAAAAGAGCGTGTTATAAGCCAGATTTTACGGTACGTACTTTTCAAGAGAAAGTTTCTGCAAAAGCAAAAGTTGGCAACAACAAAGCACATGAATTGATTAGCTGGAAACACATGATTGCTTTTATCGCGCGACTATGACGTCATATGAGTTTTTGAACTGATTGGCTAGAAACACACGTGGTTGTCATTATCATGTGACTACGACGTCACATGAATTTAGCCCTTTAACACCAAGACTATTGGCGACGGGTCTCGCATTTTGAGCCATGTTTAAGCGACGAAGACGACATCTGAGCTGGCACCTCTTCTACAAACTTCTACACAACGTCGAATGGAAGACTAAGCCTCTATAGAGATTTAACATGCATCAACCCCACTTCAGGGAAGTTCATAATGGCACTAGGTTTCGAACCAACTACTTGAAAACGCAGACCACAAGTTCGTGACTATGAAAATGAAAAAAATGGTTATAAGTTGAAAAAATCGGATATTCACAACAAACAGATTGAGAGATTCGTTAGCTGAAAAAATTGCACTGAGTTTTTTAATTCGTTATAATTTTCTCCTTTTCGAAAATGTTACTCATATTTTTAACAAAAATGTAAGGTATTTCTATAATAGTAAAATGTGGATTAATTTTCCACAGAGCTGTTTAAAAATATTTTTCAAAGAAAAAAAAATACAAGAACGTGTTTAGGTTTAAAATACTTAATATTTTAAATTTCATTATCTTTTTCTTTTTATCAAAAACTTAAGAAGTAATATGAATGTAATTTCTCAAATAATTTGATAAGGATAAATCTACTGTATTTCTTTTTAAAGTATTATGACTTAAGTTTCCCATTTTGTGCCAGCCACTTTGACTTCGTAAGCGCAGTGTTAATTCTCTTTATATAAAATTTCTGCTTTCTTTGTAAAATATAATCTAATATATTTGAATGTAATCTTGCGCATCCGAACAAATAACACAAGAAGAAAATTTCTGTAGAGTTTTCTTATTCCTTCAACTGTAAAAAGTGTTTTTATGTCTATTTTAACGATTCGATTAAGAATTATTAAATTTTAATGACTATTTATTTTTTCAAATATGAGATAAATCATCTGATCTAACACACATGTTAACTCTTCTTTATTTTCTGAGAGCACTTCTTTACATTTGCATGATTATAACATTTTAGAATTTAGGAGTAAAGTAGTAATTAGACAAGTATATTAAGATTATATTCCCGAATTCGAATGGATGGTGTGTGACAGTTTAAGGCAAAAAAAAAAAAAAAAAATCTGCTTAGATTCTTTACTAATGTGCTTCATAAATTTGTGACGGGCTCACGCGTCTTTTCATTAACATGTCTTTTGGGTTCTTTTGGGTCCAGAATTAATGGCAACTCTTTTCCAACCAAAACCCAAGAAGTGAAACGTGAAACTAAAATGCAAATTAGATAGCTTTTAAATGTCAGAAGTTTCAGTAAGCGGGGAGGCAAATTGGGGAATGTTTTGTTAGAGAGTGATACAATCGTGAAGAGTGACAGCCAACAGAGGTTGTCCCGAAGATAGAGCCATTAGGTCAAGGTGCATACCATTGCTGATTGATTGAATAATTGAATATAAACGTCACACTGTTCAGCTACACGAGGGCTTTTGGCGACGGACCACGTAATTTTGAACCATGGTCAAGTGACGTGGACGACATCTGAGCTGGCACCCCCTCTCCTAACTACCACACCACACCAACGGGAGGACGTTTCAGCTCTCGACAGATTTAACGTGCATCGCTGCCCTACACGGCGGGTCTTTAGTGGTACTGGGCTCGAACTCCTTAGTATCCTTAGAACTTCCTTAGTATCGGATCAACGATTGGATTAAGGTAGGATTGACTATTTAATATTAGGGCTTGTGATATTATTGGAATTGAGATTAGGCAGAGTTAGATATTGATAAGTGTCCGAGTTACGTTATTTCGGTATTACTTGTATTGTGTGTTTGTTCATCGTAGATTCTCTCATATATATTATTATCTAATCAGTTAAACGCTTAAGTACAAGTTCTTAATAAAGATATTTTAAGAACATGCAAACTTCTTGTTCTTTAGCTGAACCCACACCTCTAGCTCACGCAGACAATCCAGGAGAAAGGCACCCTAGGATGGCAATTTCACAAATTCATAAAGTTTTCAATTTTTTTTTATATAAATTCAATTTTTTTTTCAAAATGTTTTAATGAATTATATTATACATTTCAAATATATTAATTTATATAATAAATATTGTAATAAATCGTGCCCCAGATTACCTTCAATGCTTAGATTTAATATCATGAAACAAACATTGAGATAATATTTATTTATATAATAAATGCGTATAAATGCATTCTTAACTTAAAAATACTATACTTTAATATATTACATTTAGCATTATGTGCTTCTTTTAGAAACAAGTAAGATTTTATAAATTGATAGTTGATCCAACAAATATCATCGATTTCTACAATACATTAATTGAACAAAATTTGGAATTTCCTACTGAAAAAGAAAAGCTTCGAGTATAGTTAGAATATAATCTATTATATTTTTCCTAATAAAGTGAAAATTAAGATCTTAAATGGAAGACTATGTGTTACACGCATTTATATTTATGTGTGTAGAGAGGGTGGGGAGAGGCGTGCGCGTATAGTACAAAAAAACTTATTCAATGATGAATTAAACTAAAGTGTTCATAATTAATACATTCAGTTTATTAATAAGAGAAATACTTGAAATATAGTTATTTAAAACTTAATAAGAATAATTCAAAAAATTATATATAAATTGATATATATTTTATAATTAACAACAATTTTGGTTAATACTTAAGTTATTCAGAATTTTATGCCAACTCTACTACTAAGTGAAAATTATTATTTAATTCTTGAAGACACTTACTTAATCTTGTTATTTTGTTAAGCTGCACAACTGTATGATTTTTAAAAACTATTTTAGAGTTCAATATGTAGTCACAATCTATTATATCTATTGTGCACTTTGTTTCTAAGTATTTTTATATTTTATTTAATACTGGGAAGCTTGGGAGTTAATATATGTATATAATAAACAATAAAAGTAGCGACTCTACTGCGCTGGGTTTTAAAAATGCAACGATTCAAGAGCATATGAAACATTTACAGCTAATAAGTGAAAAATATTAAATTTTAAGAAAAGATTTGATATAAAACAAATCCCCATTTCCTCAATCATTCTATTTACAAATATGACGTTTACAGAAGTTCGACATACTCTTCAAAAACAAATCTGTTTTGCTTTCTTCTTTGTGCCTCAAAAGAAGCTTTAAAGTTTAAGAAAAAAGTTTAGAAAACTATTTTAGCGAAAAAAATCAAACTTTCGGGACGTCTTTATGTCAAATTAAACTACCTTATACCAAGACATTAACTTTGAAAGTCTTGCTATTGAATAAAAAAAATGCCGTTCGAAATGAAAAACTCTTAAAAGTTCAGAAGAAGTCCTTGATTTCTTTAAATACATCCTATTCAATCGATAGTTATTTTTTTCCGCAGACATTTGGATCAAAGAACTTTTATTTCAAAGACATTTAGTTCGATATTTATCTCATCTTATGACGTCGTCTAAGATCACATTTTTTCTCCTTCCAAAGGTGGAATCTATTGATCTTTGTGACAATTTTATACCATCAGGTTGAAGTTTAGAACACAATAATTCTTCCAGAAGTATCAGGCTTATGTCTTCTGCAAGGAGTTCAAGCTTCTTCGACAGCTGTCGAGGTTAAGAGAATATTTGGGCACATTGCCATCGGTGAAAACAATTTAGGATTCCCATTGAAGGATTAATATTTCTATTATATCTGCCACACATGTCAAAATGTTTTCGTTTCTTATCTAATCATATCACCATTTTTTGTAGATACAAATGAATTCATAAATTTGTTGTAAGAGATATTATTTTAGACTTCCTATATGTTTATATTTATCTTGAAATATGTTCATATAAATTTGAAGCAGTTAAGGTTTTACTTACTTAGGATCAATTATTACCTCTGATAACAGAATATCTCAGGAAATCCAGAATCGATTATACCTGGCAAACAAGGCTTTTTATGGACTGAGGAGGTTTTCAAAATCTAGATTTCTTTCGAGAAACACGAAATCTTTAATTTTACAAAACTCTTATTAGACCAGTTCTGACATATGTGTCTGTTGCATCTCTACTTATATAATATCTTTGTTTTTGTAAATTTAGTTTTCATGATCTGGCAACAAAAAGTTGTTGACATATTTTGTAGCGCGATGTAAGAACAAGAACATTCTAACAAGAATAAAAAATGTTTAATGATTTAAAATAGTTTTCTTTTTAAAAAGGATGAATTAATTCTAAATAATTATTTTGCTTATCTTATATATTATTTGTGACTAAATCGTCTACAAACTGGTGACCCGGACGTGATCACGTCCGGGTCGTCACCAATGTAGGCTAGATTCGAAACGGGCACCTTCCGTTCCGAACGCCAGAATCAAAATAACAATCAAAATATAATAATAATATTTAAAAGGAAAAACAGTAGATACCGCTACATGTCTAAGACTTGGACAATAACGAAACTGGAAGAAAATCGAACGGCATCTTTTGAGAGAAAAATATTTCGAAGTATATTAGAAAGTGCATACGAAAACAATAGCTGGAGAAGATACAATTTTGAGTTAAATAGAATTTATAATCAAACTGACATCATTAAATACATAAAATAAAAAAACATTTTGGATGGCCCATATAATTCGAATGCCAGATGATAATGTTGTCAAAAAGATATTGCAGTTCTAAGTCACTGGGATTCGGAAGCCTAGAAAACCAAGGCTGAGATGGACAGACTCAGTGAAATCAGACTTTGGGATTATAAACGAGAAAATCCGCAGAACAAAAATAAACAAGTGTTTATTAAGGAGGAATCTTTAAAGGAAGGCGTTGGCCCACGAAGGACTGTTTTTCCAGATATGATGATGATGATGGTATATTTAAATAATTTATGCATTTATAAGTTTGTTCGTATACAATTACTGTAAGCAAGATACATTTGAAAATCGTTGCATGAAAAATAGAGAAAATGCTACACGTAAGCTCCAAATGTTTTTGAAACTCTTTGTAATGTCTTTTACTCTGTAAGAATCAAATTAACAATCAAAATATAAAAATAATAATCAAAAGGAAAAACAGTAGTATGCATTAAACACACTAATTATGGCATAAAGAAAAACAATAACATTACAACTAGATTTTTTTGAACAAACATGACATGTTTAAAGTTAAGTAAAATACTTAAGTAGTGTTCCTTTTAGAATAATAGAGAAGTTTGATGATTACAATATTAGAGCATCATTGGATGCATTTAAACACATAACGGGGATCAGAAACAATGAGTCAAAATATAAAATACTTTCGGTATTCAATTTCAGGGAAACCTTTTTAAAAATATTCATATGCATATTGTTCTGATAATCAATAGACGGTTCCATAAAAATGAAAATGTAAAAAAATCCTGAACGTATTAAAGCATTTTAATACAATAAAGGGCAGTGGAAACATATGTTACTAAGTAAAAGGTGATGTTAATATACTGTAATCATATTTGATGAAGGAAAAATATTAATATGTAACTCTGTGTTAACTCTAAAAATATACCAAAATGCGAATAATCATGAATAAAAAAGTAAATAAACATTTTGTGAAGCTAGAGATGTGCAGCATGGAAGCAATACAAAAAATACACGAAAATTAAACTCATTTCACGAAAATTATGAATTCCAAAATTAATTATCTGAAAGAGAAACCACTGTTGTACCAAAGAAAAAATACTAAAACCACCAATAAATAGATAATTAAATGAAACTATTATAAATTGATGAATTCTAATTAAATAGATTACTTTTAAAATATACAAAAACCATGAATAATCGCAATAAAATACATATCGAAAAATTCATTAAACGTTGCATATAAGTATTATAAAAAACAACAGATATTACGTGAAGTAGTTTTTATATAAATTACTTTATATACTTACAATTTATTCTTACTAAGAAATTACCAATTCCTAAATTAATCCCGGAAAAACGATTAAATGATTTTCAAAAGAAAAATCATTAAATCTCCACAAAGCTGACCATTAATGAAACACGTGAGAGCAATCAAGCCTAACAATACGTTACTTAGCATTCTTAAATATTAATAAATTCTCCAAACTGAATGCTATTAAAGAACATTATCTCACAAACCTTTCATACCATACTTCCAATAAAAGCTCACGGGGAAAAAACCCCAAACCACCACCCCTCCCAAACAGCAACCAAGTTTCACGACACAGTTCCGCCCGTTACTTAGTCTTTATCCATCCTCTGAACTCTCTCGGTATAATAGGAGGGCATTCATTTTCATAGAGGAGTCTATTCGGAACGCGGCAGCTGTCCACTCTTTTTCTTCTCAAAAACTCTTCCCTTCTAGCAGCTGACAACTGAGTAGCTTCATTGAATAAAGAGAATCCTGCACGCATCCTCATCTAGAGCCCTTACGTGATAGAGACAATGGCGGCAAAGATAGAGATGAGGCATTACAAGAGAAGAAGCTCTTCAAGGAATCTCACCTCTTAAGCTTAGGTACAGATATTCGATAAGTTATTTTCCATGTATCTGAGCCTAAACCTTTGATTGGAATATTACCTTTTAGTAGAGAAGCAACAAAAAGTTGCAGTTTTTTCAATAATGTACTGCAACTAAATTGCGATTGGTATAAATAGTTGTTAAAACTTATTTTGAATCATTTCTCTTAATTTTCTATTAATATTGTTTTATATGTTAACAATAAAGACCTTTCATGTGAATTATTTTCGATGTATCTGAACTTATCATTTATGAGAATACTAACTCTCATAATGAAATCAAAAGTGTAATATTTGAGTAATAATAATAGTATTGCACATAAAGGTATTAAATGCAGTGCTTCTCAAACTTTCAGTATTTGCGACCCAATTTTCAATCATAATTTTCATCGCCCCCGCCCCAATACAATAACAATCTATTGAATGCAATAAAAATGTACTTTGACGCTAATGTTACAGCACGACTTTAATTATAAACCATACAAACTATCAAGAGAAGTATTCTATTTTGTATATGACTAGTTCATGGAATGCACTAGTAATTATTAAACTTGGTTTTAATTTAATATTGATAAATTAATTATATAAAAAACATTTTGAAGTATTGATACATTTATAAGTACATTATATCAATGTAAATGACCATTTAATTACTTACTATGTGAGAATGAATTTTGTTTTGC
>BMAV01003034.1:328679-362225 GCA_019973955.1 Trichonephila inaurata madagascariensis
TTATTTCAATTGGCTGTAACTCTGAAAATAATGTGAATTTTTCCAAAAAAAAAAACAGTTCAGACTCTCTGGAGAAGATTTTGCTTTATAAAAGCAAAATATTATTATTTTAGAAGCATTTTTTATAAAAGGAGAACATTTTGAAAACAGGTTATTCTAAGTTAATATTTGCCAAAATATTGCATTTAAATAATTTTTTTGTCACAATGTTCTTAAAACAATTTTATACATATATTATAATCTAAGTGACACTAAATATCATGAAAATTATCCATTTATGCACTTTTTTAAAATCACGGTTCCGAACGTAGTCGGATACCTTAATTTAACAAAAAGGAAGTTTGAAGACATCAACGCAGAATTATTTGATTGATGGTTTATTAATGTCGCATTACGGTTCAACACGAGGGTTGTTAGCGACTTAAACAGATTTGATGGGCATCCTCCTCTTCACAATGAGGTTTATTTGTCGCCAGAACTAACTGAGACAACCGCAGCCACAAATTCGTGACCATGACCACTCGATTACCGTGGTCATCTCAGAATTATTAGTGAGGCCATATATGATTTAGTAAAAGTTTTATGTCTCAATAGAGGTCTAACTATAATTTTATATTATGAACAAAGCAAAGCAAGAGAACATTGGATATGTTAAGTTTTCGAATATTGAATCATCAAAGCTAGCGTCAAATTTCTAGAAATTAGAAGAAAGAAATCTAATATCCTTCAGAAATTACATTCTCATCAATCTTTCATGAAAAGTTTGACACGAATGATTCATTACATTTTACAATAATTTAAGATATCCTTTTCTCTTCACAGTGAACATCTAAAACTCTCATATTAAAGCTATGTTTTTAAATGACTGAGAACGTTCGAAATCGTGAACTTGAAAAGAAGGATAATTAATAATTTTTCGATAATTAACGTCAATTAAACTAGAATATGCATCTAAAATTGTTTTAAGAATATTAATACACGAAACAGTAATTTAAATGCAACTTTTTTGGCAAAAAATGAAGAAAGAATCACATATTTTAAAAAATTCTCGTTTTATCTAAAATGTTTCTATAATAATAATATTTTGCTTATATATAGATAGGATTTTTATACCGAGGTTGAACTAAATTGTTAGAAAAATTCGTATTATTTTCAGAGTTTTTATCAATTGAAATAATAACCGGCTTTTTTTGTTGAAGTTTCTCTACTCTGTTATAATAAAACATGAATAAATACAATTGTAAATTATATATATTTCAAAAATTTTAGTTCAACCACGGTATAGAAATCCTAGCTATATATGGACAAAACATTATTGTAGAAGCATTTTTCATAAAACTAGAATCGGACATACATCCTTTTTTCTTCATTTTTTGCCAAAAAATTCCACATTGAAATAATTTTTTTGTAAAATAATATTCTTAAAACAATTTTATGTGTATATTTTAATATAACTGACACTAAATCTAAAACAATTACGGTTCCAAAGACCTTAAGCGTTATATTTTTGTTTCTCAAAGTTAATCATGTAAGTGAAGAAAGGAAAATTAAAAGTATTTTTCATCAAAGCTCTATAGAAATGGGGGGTTTTCAGCTTAATTAAATACTATAAGCATTAATTATACTATTCCCAGGAAGTATAATATTTCCTTAATTTCAGTAATGAATTTAAAATGAAACATTTTGATAAATTACTTAATGAAAGTCCTCTTTATGGCGTAATTTATTTTAACTTGTCGCTAAATATGAATTTCTTTCACGACCGGAGCAAATTAGCAAGCCTTTTTTTTTGTAGGATACATTAACGTGTTATTTAGAGTGTAATTAAACCTTCATTACCAGTCATAATGTATTTTTTACTTGAATAATTATTTCTGCTTTCGTAAGTGATACAAAAATTAATTTGAGCTTGTTTAGTGAGGGGAAACAGAAAAATTAGCTCCGTTTATTTTGGTGTATGTAAAAATTTGGAGTAATTAATAAGGGTTTCTAATGTTAAAAAATAATTCCAATCGACTTATGGTCGAATTTCATTTAAGTCATCTTTGAACTAATTCATTCTGAAAAGGATTTATAAAGCTAATTATTAAAAATGTTAGATAATAATTAAATAAAAATAAGCTGAATAGGAGAGAGAGAGAGAAGCGATACACTAATATATTGTTGAGTATAAATTTTGTAAAATAATGAATACCGAAAATAAAATCCGATTTGCTTAAAAAATATTGGATTTCGAAAAAATAAGCAAGAAATGCATAATGATTATTAGAAATAAGGAATTATAACAAAATAATTATACTACTACACGCAAAAGAATAGTTATGAAATTTTTGGGGGAAGGGGGGAGTTCGGTAGGGTGGATAGTGATTTCATAAAGGTTAAAATTAGTTAATCGGAACCTTCCTGTTAAGAAGGTGCTATATAGAGCGTGGAGATTAGGAGAATTTTTTTTTCATTATTTCCACAAAAGGGTTGAATTTTGGGATAAGTAGACAAAGACTTAGTCATGGTTAAATGATCTTAGACTCAAAGTAAAATTATTTTTCTTCAATATAAGTAACGAAAGGCGATATTATTCATAAATGAGTTATTCAGTAGTAAATAGTACAATGTAGTTCCTCATTGGGAGAGTAATGTACATGTTTCTATATTCAGAAATATTGTTATTAATTATATACTACGCAATAAATTTCTAGTGTCCAAAAAATCAGAAATAATAAATAACTATAAACATTTTACTAAATATTGCTTAAATCAGAAATACCCAGTTAATTTCATTAATAGTTATATGAATAAGGCTATTCGAAATAGTATGGATTAAAAATTCTTAGATTAATAATAGTTTATTAATATAAATTTACATATTTCCTAGTTATATTTACCTCCATATTCTAATATTAGATAAAATTACATATTATTATTATTTAATTCATATATACACTAGTGTCACTAAAGTTTTGTGGTAATTTGTAACTCTCTTTTTAATTTTATTTCTATTCTTTTATACTTTTGTTAAGTGCTACATTTCAGCCATTCACATGCTTTGAATCTGCATTAGGGTCGAGAATCTGGCAACAACTTATTTATTGCACTCAGATTTAGCGCGGGCTCTGCATTTTTAAGTGCAATTTCTAGGTAAGTTACCTCTAACTTTTAATGGATTTAGATATTCCTATCCATTACTTTCAAAAGGTTTTTGATCAGTATTATTTACATAAAGGGGGAAGGGGTTGGGGCTGGCCAAAAAACATATTATATAATTATATATTTATAAATGTGAATGAAAATTATGTGAATATAACTTTACGCAGAAGTGGGCAATTTCCTTACAATTTCTTTGAAAATACACTGAAAAATATATTTTGACTAAAGGTACCGGAACAACAGAATTATAAATAACGATGAACTTAATAGACATTGTAGGTTTAACAATGAATTTGGATTTCGATTCCACTCCTATGTGGGTAGAATGTAATTCAGATAGACTTATTTGGCAACAAAAATTAATTTCATTTTAAAGCGATTACAAAAATTCCATTATTAGTTGTTTCAGTTCTTATACCACATGGGAACGCAGTAAGATAATGGGAAGTGGATTATTTTTACATTAAAATTGTAATACCATTGTATTATGAATATAATGAATATACATACATGAAACCTTATTTTGAAATAGTTATGCAAAACATAAAGAAAATATTTATGTGTATTAGAATTATTAATTTCGGGTTCGTATTATTATACTCACTTAAAAGAAAATAAATTTGCGTTTTGATATTTTGAATTTTGTTAAATACTTGTCTCCAAATACCTTTGGGAGATACAATATATTCAAAAATAATTTTACAAGTTACATAGACACAGTTAAAAGCCACAATATTAAATTATTTATCTTTTAACAATAATATATTTACGCCTATTTCTGCTATATGCTAACAATTAGAAGCAAATTTAAATTTTTTTACTAGAAATTAATAGCATTATTCCTTTAAAAGATGGATGGAATCTGTACTAATTTGCATAGATATGCAGAAAATGTCCCATTATAAAAATGCTAATGTTGAGCTCTGAAAATAAATAAATTTTGCATTTGTATTAAACAAATGCAAATGGCAGGTGTATTATTTTAAAATTCCATAATTTTATAAACTATAGTATGTCTGAACAATTCTTTTCGATTTAAGTATTAATCATGAGCCATTCGATGTGCATTAGACTTTAATTTAAAAATATTGTTCAACGTCAAAAAGTTATATCGTGAAACTACAAGAATAATTCCTTTAAATTCTATCTTTTATTACAAGTAATATAAATAGAACATTTTTAAAGTCAATTCTTCATTAAAGTATCGTATTGTCATTCAAAATAATCGTGTATATAAAATTTCAGTACAACTGAATGCTTTAAAACATGAGAAAAAATCTTTTAAAGGTTTGACCCAAGTCGCTAACAATGAAGCCAACGTGACTGTGTATCTGTAATTCTTTAAATAATTAGTTTAAGTCAACCAATTTTAATTAATTATAGTTAAATTATCGTATTGTCACCCAAAACAATTGCGTATAGAAAATTTCAGCTCAAATGAATGCTTTAAAATACGTCAAAACCCTAAAAGGTTTTTTTCTCACAAGTCGCTAAAAATGGTCGCTGCCAAAAATGATGCCAACGGGGCTGCATCTGTAATTCTTCGAATAATTTGTTTTAATCAGTTAATTTTTATTAATTATAATTAAATTACCGTATTGTTATCCAAAATAATCATGTATATAAAATTTCAGCTCAATTGAGCTCTTTAATATGTATTTTATTAACGATTGAAACTTTGAACAAGATATATATATAGGGAGATAATGAGTTAATAGTACCAATTGAATTAACTTGCTAAAAGAATGCAATTAAAAGTTATTTATCTCCTTATCTAAAGCAACACATAAAATAATTCAGATCTCATATTCTACCCACTAGCACAAGCCAAATGAAAAGATTTCAAACAACCAAAAAAGAAAAACTGGGAAATTTTTTTAATTTCCATGTGCTTCGTTAAAGCACCCGAAAACTGATTTTTTTTTTCTCCAATTCACAGCCCATTCAACGGACTTTTGTGTGTTCCACGAAATGACATAATACCTGGAAAAATAACTGCTGCAACTCGGAATCCATCGATCCATAAGTATTACCCAGTGTGTCTAATGGAAGTATTACACGGATCACGAAATGCATTTTGACATTTAAGTGCATTAAACATCCACAATCCAATAATGTTCTCAGTAATCCCACCGTCCAAGTCAAGTAATGGATATTTTCGCGAAAGCCTTGTGCTCTTTTAAGCCGCGAGGTACTTATTTAATTCAATTTCAAAAAAGTACTTCCCACTTCACTCGTAATGGCGGCTCTTAAGCGATTTAATGCGGTAATTGAATGGTTTTCAAAACATCTTCATATTGACATTTTGCAGTGCCCATAGGCAGTCATCGTCGTCTGGAATTATCCAGACTTATGAAGTTAGTTTCTCCGGGGGGAAGGGAGGGGGTAAGTTCTTTAACTAATGATATGGATGTCGAATGATTTAAATCATTTTTAATTTCATTCGTTTATGTTCTAGATGATATTGAAGGAGGGATTTTTTCACGCCTGAAGACAATTAGGGAAAATGGAAATTTATTTGTTGGAAGTATCGAGTTAACTTAATTTCTGTTTTATTACTATTTGGGTAAAAGAATTATGAATGTTTTGTGATTTTAGTATTTTGGGATGGAGGAAAGTTGTTATTTTATTTTTCGTTTGCTTATATGTTAGTAACGATTTGTTTGGCTTTATTTCTTTTTAACTCATACAGAAATCTAACATAAACTACTGAACCGAATCAATAAATAATATTATGCACCTTCTGACAATAAAGTTCGGTAAATAGTACTGTAACGTCAACGTAGATGAAATATTAACGAAAGTCACCTTACCTTATAGTTCCCTGCCATAACTCTAGACCCCCTGAGATCTGCTATACATGTCCTGGAAACTTTGCAAGAAGTCTACTTTTGGGATGGAGCTCAAAAGTCTCGTCACGTTTCGTTGGATGATAGGAATATCGTCAATATCGATAACACGGTTTCTTTATCCCTAAATTCTGGATAACGATTTGTCGCAAGGATTCAAGGTTACTCTGCAATTCATCAGCTATCATGCAGGCAGGTAATTGACGATCTTAAGTGATTAATTTCCTCACTTTCTCAATGTTTTCATCACTGACGGAGGCCGCCAGTTTTCCGCTACGGGGGTTGTCAGAAACACTTTCCCTGCTTTTCGAAAACGGGCGAACCACTTGTACACACACTTCATGGACAGTGCTTTATCTTCATAAACACATACCAGCATCGCATAAGTTTCTTTTAACATCTCGCCAGGCTTAAAACAGAACTTTAAATTGATCTTTTGTTCATTCATTTTTCTGTTCTCAGTTAAGAACCAACTTACTAAACAAGCACTTTGTATAACAAGTCTTACATGGAACACAAATGAGTCTCAACTGAGAAATGGTGGAGGCAGATGGTCAACACCAGCTTCTATGCATGTGCAGCGTTTTGTTTCGCCAGTGTTGCCAGATCGGCCGTTCTGACTTCATTCACCGAACTTTTTTGTCACAGGTTTTATTTTATTAGTACTATTTAAATTATTATGAATGATAATTTATAATATAATTTTCTAAATGGTCTATTCTCAAAACTTCCCTAATCCTCTTGGGGTAAAATTGTTTCTTTTAAATGTTGTTCTATTGAAAAGTTTATCCCGAAGAAGAAGATACGGTTTATGCAAATGAAGGGCTATATTTAAGCATTAACTTTTAGGTACGTGCAGTTAGTAGTTAGTAGAAAGTAGTTGACAGCCAGTCGAGAGTTACTCGACGATTAATTGCTGAATTATCAAAGATTGTAAACTGACGATTTAGTCAATAACTTAGAATTGAATAATAACGACCGGAGAACGGAATTACGGTAATTTAGACCATGGGCATCAAAAGCGTTCCAAGAGTAAGTTAAGTGAATTATAATCAAATATAAAGTATCCTTTCTGCCGTGTAATTGCTCCTATACTTAGTAGAAGTGTGCATTGCCTACCCCGAGTTGTTAATTTAAGTGAAAGAACAATAAATTAGAGTTGTATTGACTATGTTTGATCTTTATTTTAATCCTCAAACACCGATAAAAGCGACAGAGCGTTTATAACAATTTGATGAATATAACGGATTTTGATAGAAAAAAATAGTTCATTTTCAAATACTTTGGATGAATCGGATAAAGACAGTCATTAATTTATTTCAATAAAAAGTTATGTTTCATGACACATTTCATTTTAAAGTGGCAAATGAATATTATTCTTTTTGCAAAAGGAAAAGGATTTTAAGTTGGAGGGAGAAATTTTTTAATATAAATTAGTAATTCTTTCTATAACACACATTAATAACCTCAATTTCTCACTAATTTCTGAAACTATTATACTTATTTATGTTCATGTTTTAATTTGAGTACTTTCAATTGTTTTAAACAAGATAAATTGATAAAATAATTCGGCAGATAGTATATGACAGTTGGCCAATTTAAACTATCGGACAACGTTCTAAACGTTTACTTTTAAAATATTGCGACATGATGATTTTTTGGGGGTTTCCAGATTTGTTTAGTAAGTTACTTAAGAGAAAAACAGAAATGGTAAATGAAAAAAAAAATTAGCATCAAAATGGGAAAACTGCTTATAAGTATATAAAAAAGTACAGAAACGCGACCCATTCTGCAGAAAATGTTTATGAATAAATTTTTAATTTTTAGACATTAAGATAAGATATACATAAAAGATAAGAGATATTTAATTATTTTACAAAAAGTAGAACAGTTTATCTTAATCACTATATCAAATCGCTTTAAGAAACATTTCTTAAATTTATATAAACTATTTTGAATTTTGTAATAATGCTGTGATTTCTAAGAGTTGTAAGTTAAAGTACAAAACATGTATTTAAAAAATTTCAATTAATTTTCTTCATTAATTTTTCAGTAATCCTTTTCCCCTATACAAATTTTCCTTAAAAAAATAGAAAAATACGCATTTTGCATTAAACATGTTTTAAGCCGTAGACTGAATGCTGGTAACGACACTGTTACTTACTAAAACAAATGTAACATCTATACTATTTAACAGAAAAGGAAACACTTAATATTTTTTAACAAAAAAAATTAGCTCTTACAAAGTCAAACTACAAAATACTTTCTTGGTTTTTAAAGAAATCCGATTTTAAGGTAATGTGATACCTTAATCAAAAAAACTAATTTGTAAAAAATAATGGATTCTTACACTTCCAATTGATTCCAATATTTAAGCGTACACATTACGGTATTGAACATTTATATTTAATCATTGTTTAATATAATATTATCTCGACCTCTATTTGTTTAGCTTTTAAGCAGAAAAAAATTTAAAATTATTTTCAAGGTTTCGTAAAGGTTTCTAAAGCAAAATAAATAACTAAAATAAGTAATTTCTTGAAAACCAAAACAAAAATTAATTTTTTATTGCATTAAATTCGATTACAACCAGTATGGTTTTTAAAAATATCGAATTGCTTGTATCAGTATTGATAAAATACGTGGTATAAAATTTCATTGACTTTAGAAAAGTTCCAAGAAAACATTAAAATTCTAATCTCGTATTCCTTTATTTTAATTTAATTACTGTAGTGGGTTATTATTAATGTTTTTTAGTTGATTGTTAACTATTAAGCCCACACATGTGTTTACTAGTTCTCAATATGATTCAATTATGGTATCCGACTACGTTCGGAACCGTGATTTTAAAAAAGCGCATAAATGAATAATTTTCATGATATTTAGTGTCACAAATTAGAATACATGTATAAAATTGTTTTAAGGACATTTTGACAAAAAAAATGATTTAAATACAATATTTTGGCAAAAAATTAACTTAGAATAATCTTTTTTCACAATGTTCTCCTTTTATAAAAAATGCTTTTAAAACAATAATATGCCGCGCGCTTACATAAAGTAAATACTTCTTCAGAGAGTCTGAACTAGGAATTTTTGAAAAAATCACATTATTTTTAGAGTTACCACCCATTGAAATAATTATCGGCGTATTTTTCTTAAAATTTCTCTCCTCTGTTATAGTAAAATATGGATAAATCCACTTCTAAGTTATATATTTCAAAAATTCTAGTTGAGCCTCTGTAGATAGGTCGGAGCTATATACAGGCAAAATATTGTTATAATAGAAGTATTTTTCACAAAAGGAGAATATTTTGAAAATGGGCCATTCTATGTTCATTTTTTGTCAAAATATTGTACTTAAATAATTTTTTATTGTAAAAATATTCTTTAAAAAATTTTATATATATTTTCTAATCTAAGTGACACTAAATATCATAAACAGTATCCATTTATACGCTTTTTCAAAATTACGGTTCCAAACGTAGTCGGATACCTTAAAGAAAATCACAACTCAAACAATACATTTTACAATGTAGTACAGAATAACATTTAATTTTCATTTCACTGCATTATATAAACTAGTCCTCCAAAGATGGATGTTTCTCCGATCCATAACCCATACAAATTACGCTAATAACCACTACTCTAATTAAACTACTAATCAGTATTTCGAAAATCAGTGTGATGTTTTGTACATTAATGCTAAACACTGCATTATCTCCATACAGCCATGTGTTTCAGTTATTGGCACAACCAAGTTCCAAGTAAATGTTTGCAACAAGCATGCCATCTGTTAATATTTCCAAATAGACTTAAACGTGAATGGATGAATCTGTCGTTTCTATCCTGATGATGGATACTTCAACGCAGTTCAGAAGTTATCCATGGAAAGTGCAATTTGCACCCATCTACGAGAAAATGACATCGAAGAACACAGTTAGCGGCACTTGAATATATGCTATTGCATGACTGTTGATGTATTCCATGCGTAAATCACTAAACGGTTTATTTTGGGTATGTGCTTGGCTGTCATATCAGAATAATGGGAAGTCCTATTTAGATTTATTGTAAAGTTCAAAACAGAACTTTCGTGTTTGCCTGCTCGAATGGTTTAATTAAGTTTTTAATAAATAGATACGTTTTAGAATTATAGTTTAGATGCATTTAGAATGGCGGAATGGATGCGTTTAATATTTTAGAATATTGCTTTTGCCTCATCGTGTAGGTTATTACCCCTTTACTGTTATATCAAATTCCCAAGACTAAAATTTCTGTACTTTTTCTTAAGTAATTCTAATCGCCGCGGTAGCCCAGTGGTCATGGTCACGAGCTCGTAATCGGTGTTGTTGAGTCATGATGCCACTGAAGGCCCACCGTATAGAGGAGCTGGTGCATGTTAAATCTGTAGTGGCTCACATTCCTCACGTTGGTAAGGTGTGGAAGTTAGGAGTGGGAGGGTAGCTCAGGTGTCCTCCTCATCAATTGATTGATTGTGTTTCAAAATTACGTGGTCCGTCGCCAATAGGCCTCACGTTGTTTTAACTGTGATGTTAATAAATACTCATTCCTAAGTAAAAATTCTACATACCTCTACATTAATTTATATTTCTGGACTAATATGCATATATTATATTTCAAAAATATTATACTAAATCTTTTTTTTTTTGTTTTTGTTTAATATGTGTGATTAAAATTTATAGTAAATGTGTGTTCTTATCGTGAGTTAAATTAAACGGATTAAATGTACTAATTGATTACATTTTTAAGAATTTCTATGCGCAGTACATTTTACATTAAACTTATTTCGAGAATGAATGCGAAGAAATATTTTTATGTAAAAGTTATTCAACGTTTTAAAATCATTCTCCGAAAAAAGTTTTGTATATTTTTTTTATTGTGTTTCTTTTTGATTAATTTGCAACGGGTATCTGCATTAAATGATTTATAACTTTTTTTATAAATATTTTAAAAAAGCTAAAACTGTCTCGCTCCCCAATAGCTACCACAAAAGTTGATAGTAAACTGAAATGCTAAAAAATAAAAGTTTACTGATTTTTAAAGATGGCTTTTCATTCCATAAGCCCACTCATCAACACGAACGAGTTTCGCCACAGCGTAAATATACTATTTATAACACAAATTTTTCTCTCAAGTTATCATCAATGGTGACAATGCGAATTTAAGACATAACGTGAAGACATTACTTTTACATTTAAAAAATTCATTAAAAAAAATTGTATCACAATACCTTATAAATAAAAACAGAAAGATCATACATATATGCCTTTTAGAAAATTCGCTAAATCAGTGCTTCTCAAACTTTCAATATTTGCGACCAAATATTCAATCATAATTTTCATCGCCCCCCATACAATAACAATGTATTGAATACAATAATATTATATTTTGAAGCGAAAGCTACAATATGACGTTTAACCTCCTGAAGTGCCACTGGCGTATAAAAATGTCTAGACCAACCAAAACGTTAATTATCCCGGACGTATATATACGTCTTTCCGAAGTACGATCTTTTCTGTGCACTGCTATCCATAAAATTATTCTGATGGCTTTGGAATGCAATAAAAGGACTTGGACAGTGTTTGCGAAGGATTTACTTATTTCAAAGGATTTGCTTATTTTTATTTTTCGCCCCCCCCCCAATACATTACATACGTGGGCTTACGTGGAAAATGGTGGCATTGGGGAGCGAATTGCGTAACTTTTCATCAAGGGATTAATTATAAATAGTACAACTTATTAAGATGCGTCTTAATTTTTGTATATAAATTTATATGTAACAAGCTCATGGTGGCACTGGTAAATATTAAACTTGTTCTTAACTTATTATTGTTAGATTAATTATAAAATACATTGTGCAGTACTGATACATTTATAAGTGTATTATATCATTGTAAATATGTATTTTATTTTTACAATGTCAAAAAGTTTTTTGTTCACTTTCAGTACATTAATATTTTTTTCAAATAATCTCTTTTGTTTTTGACCTTTCAATATTGCCCCCCTTTAGTTATCACCCCCAGGGGGCCCGCCCCCAAAATTGAAAAAAGCTGCGTAAAAGGTCGAATATTCAAAATAAAAAAACTATATCCGTATTTATTACAAGGCGGTTTCTACTAATTACACATTCGCATAGAAATAACACACATTTAAAATTTCCACCGCAAAATCATCTTTAGAAATTAACATTCACAGCTTTTTCTTTTGAATTCCAAAAAAAAATTTTTATCCAAGGGAAAAAAGAGGGAAACAGAAAAAACAAAGGGACTTGGCCCCGCTAATGGATGCAGTGTCATTAAGAGGCGCAACTCGAAAAATGCCCTTGAGAAATAGATCCAAGTTCGATCAAAGAAATTCCTCATTGAGTCAGGGGAAACCAATTTTCCCCCTTTGGTTATTTTACGAAAAGAAAAGTTTTCTACGAATCATCCAGATTTCTGTGGTATACAAAATTGTGTATTTTCCTTATAGTGTGTCGAACTAGAGAATAATTCTGAATAGTAAACGAAGTGTATGTAGATTGAGAAGAATTTTCAAATGATTCATGGAATAGATTTCAGTAATCCTGCATAATTTATTTTTAGTGTTTTGCAGGAAGTGTGTAGAAAAAATGTATTCGAATTGTCGAAACGTGTAATAAATTTGTATATAGTGTACAAGACTTATATATATATATATAACATGAATTTTATTAATGTAGCTTTTTCAATATATACTTTTATTGCAAAATTGTAGCAAGTTCTCAGCGCGTTCTACAACTAACTTTTAGGGAAATCTATTGTATAGTTTAGTTGATTGATATGAGAATCTCACCTTGTGCAGGAACCGTGATGTATGTATACATAGATTACGTTTGTTATTCAAAGAGTAATGTAGTAACATCGTAGAGGATGTCGAGTGAGAGTGAGAGAGAGTTATATTAACATCGCAGTATAAAGCAACACGAGGGCTAGTGGCGACGTACTTTATAATATTGAATCTCGATCAAGTAACGAGGACAACATCCAAGCTGATATACCTTCTCCTAACCATACCACATCAAAGGGGGGAACTGAGCCTTGATGAAGAGAATCTAGAGATGGCAATTGTAAGGAAAGGGGTTTTGCAGTTTTGAGTGTAAAGATTGGCTTTGATTACTTATTAGTAGAATTAACGAGTTAAATTAAAACTCATATGATCGTTGACTGTATGCATGTTAGATTAGGATCCTGTTTGGCTGTAATTCAAAACTTCAGGTAATGTTAAGGTATCCGACTACGTTCGGACCCGTGATTTTAAAAAAGTGCATAACTGGATAACTTTCATGATATTTAGTGTCACTTAGATAAGAATATACGTATAAAATTGTTTTAAAAGGTCATTTTGACAAAAAAATTTATTTAAATACACTATTTTGGCAAAAAATTAACTTAGAATCAACTTTTTTTAAAACGTTCTCTTTTTATTAAAAATGTTTGTATAATAATAATATTTGTGCTTATATAAGGTCAAGACTTCTCCAGAGAGTCTGAACTATGATTTTTGAAAACTTCACATTATTTTCAGAGTAACCACCAACTGAAATAATTATCGGCGGTTTTTTTTTTCTTAAAATTTCCCTCTGTTGCAGTAAAATATGGATAAATCCACTTTTAAGTTATATATTTCAAAAATTCCAGTTGAGCCTCTGTACATAGGTCTGAGTTATATACAGGCAAAATATTATTACAATAGAAGTATTTCTTATAAAAGGAGAATATTTTGAAAATGTGTCATTCTATGTTCATTTTTTGTCAAAATATTGTACTTAAATAATTTTTTGTTGTAATAATATTCTTAAAACAATTTTATATACGTTTTCTAACCTAAATGACACTAAATATCATAAATATTATCAATTAATAAGCTTTTCAAAACCCCGTTTCCGAACGTAGTCGGATACCTTAAGTCAGTGTTTCTCAAACTGTGGGGCGCGCCCCCTGGGGGCGATACCCTTACGAGGGGGGCGCGAGCATATCGAAAATAAAAGATTTAAAAAATAATTAATTTACTCTGGAATGAATTAAAACAAAATATTTTCAGACATAGTAAAAAAATGCACTTTTACTCTGATATAATTTATAGGGAATATAAATCGTCTCTCTCAAAAATAAAAACTTCTTCAATACCTAATTAGCTATCTTTGATCCAAAAAACCATATAAAAAAACTTTTATTTTATTTGCTGTAATCTCATGATGAGTGATTTTTACTGCTCTTTCAGAGAAAAAACAAATCCCAGACGCAGAATCGAAAAAATTTAGGAACATAAAAAATTCATCACTGTGATTATTTTTGAAATACTGCACATCATAGCTGTAGTCTGTTTTTGCTGATAATCTCTCTGTTTGACCTTATTAGTTATTGGTACAGTTAGTTATGACCCCTCTCTTATGTGTTTGTTTCTCATTTAGGGAAGTTGTAAGTAATGTATTTATTTCTGTGTTGCGCTTTTTTCCATGCAAATGAGTTTTATGATACTTGAAAAATCATAGAGAGCACTTTGAAGGATTACTTGGCCAAGACTTTTAACCCGGAAGTGGTCGCGTGGGACACAGACCACAAAATCGTTAATTCTGGTGAAACTGTTTATTTGTTACCAAAGAAAAAAATTGAAAAGTTCTGGAAAGTAGGTAAGTTTACTTTCTCTTGATTAAATTATTCACTGGAATCACGATTTGTATCGTGTTCAATAAAATAATTATAAAAAAAGGATTGGGGTGACTCAATCAGCCCGCGTGACCCTTAATGCTAGTATCGAGTGTGTGTCTGCCCCCGGGATAAAACATTTTAAAGTCTTCTCGCTTTAAATATTAAAAATAACATTATTATTCTTCATTGGAATTTTATATTATTTTTCATTGTTTAACATTAATTCTAAATGCTAATTCTGTGAGGCTTAAAATTACACAGTTCACTTAAAACTAATTATAATATGAACATTCATTTTGAAATATCATTTTACGTTTTCGTAAACATTGTCGCGCATTTGGGTTTACTCTCCTGACAATTCAGCTATTTATCAAGGATGTTTTAGTTTTTTAAAAAATGAACTCGTTCGAAGAGCGAGTACTTCAGACAGTATAATTTTAATGCATCAGTGCTGCACAAGTTATTTTATAACTAATTTATAAATACTAAATTAAGAGGAAGTTTAATAAGTTTTAGCGACTTCCATGGGCTTGTCTTGCAGAGGAAAGTTTTTTAAAGGAAGATTTACGATTAGAAATTGACACGCTGAGTACATTTTCTATATTTGGCTGAGATCTATATTTTGTCTTGAAAGCAACTACCGCTTTTACAATCTGTTCCAATTTAAAAATTCGAGAAAAAAATAAAATATATATTACTTAAAAGTTACATATATAAAATTTAATATACTTATTTTATTAATTTGTACGGTTTATAATTAAGATCGTTTTGTAGCTTTAGCGTCAAAGTGCATTATTATTGCATTCAGTACATTATTATTGTATAAGGGGGCGCGATAAAAATTATGATTGAAAAGTGGGGCGCCAGTATTGAAAGTTTGAGAAGCACTGCCTTAAGTGCATCTTTATCATTATTGGTTCGGGTTTCGAGGTGCCCCATTTTCACTCCTATTGACTGCTAACAATTAACATATTAAGATAGAAATTGAAAAAAAGTTGTTGAGTTTTACAATATACAGTGAAATACATTTAACACGAAAACGCTTAAGAAATATCAGTTAACACGAAAAAATACTACGGTCCCGACAAACTACTATGTATTTTCATGCATTATTCTCTTAACACGAAATGAAAATCACTTGACACGAAAAGATTTCCCTTCTAGGAATGAACAAAATACGAAAAATACCAGGTTCATTAGAAGAATTCGTTGCGTTAGATGATGATAACGTGTGTACAGCCCCATTGTTTTATGACAGACAGAAATATTTTGGAGTTTGTTCCAAGTTCAAAAAGAAAGAAACGTCATTGTTGCAGGATTTCGACGACGAAAATGAAATGAATTATGTAGATCCTGATCTCACGTCATCCAAAATAAAGAACATCATGAAAAGTATGCGCAGTTATTTAGACGCCCATTTCAATGGTGAAATGAATAACAAAACGGACGACATCGAACAATTTGATGCTAAAAGAGCAATGCAAAGAAACGTTTCAGATTTTTTTCCAAAACTCAAATACGTTGTTTTTCAAAACCTTGAACATTTGGCATTAAATTTTCTTTTGAATGTTTTTGTATCGCGGTTTTTTATTAAATACATGTACATATACCTATTTGTATAAATAAAAGGTACTCTAATAAACTTAATTTTGTTAAATGCAAGATTTTTTTTATTTTGTAAATTGTTTAACACGAAAAAATATTTCAGCCCCTCAGTTTCGTGTTAAACGATTTTCACATTATTTTAATTTAGCTCTTCACTACACTTATACGAACTCCGGTTCGTTTCAAAATTTTAAACAGGAATCCTTAACAGTAATTTCAAGTAAAAAAGGTGAGGTGTTATTTTTTAAAGTATTTGAAAACTATCTTTAATGCACCCAATTATTATACGTTACCAATTTTGCCATTGATAATAAGTTAAAAAATACGAAAACAGCATAAAATTTAAACTCAGTTTTACTAGAACTTTGTTTGCTGTCTTTTACATACCCTTCTATTCATTCTAAGACTATAATGCTGTATGGGGTAACTATGGAATGTGTGTGTCTACTAGCCGTTATTTAAAAAACATTATACCATTTTTAGTATGGAAAAATGCATCAACTAATTTTGCAAGAATTACGTATAAATTTTAAAAAATGAGGTAAAAATCCAAAATAAACACACACAGGCTCACTCACAATTACGTACTAAATTGTCAAAAATGTAATGAAGCAAAGAAGAAAAAGAAATATAACGACAGTATAAGGCAAAAATAAGACAAAACACAGTGAAAATCGGTTAACACTAAACTGAGGGGATTGGAATATTTTTTCGTGTTAAAAGATATACATAAAAAACGCATTCAACAAAATTAAGTTTATTAGAGTGCATTTTATTTACATAGTTATGTATATCTGCATGTATTTTATAAAAATAAATGAAACTAAAACATTCACAAAAACAATGAAATTTAATACAAAATGTTCAAGATTTTTTTAAAAAAACAAACCCTTTATTGAGTTTTTGGAAAGTAATCTCATTTTTTTTTCCATTGTCTTTTAGTATCAAATTGTCAACTCGTTGTTTTATGTTGTCCATTTTGTCATTCCTTTCACCATCGGAATGTACATCTAAATAACTGCGCATACTTTTCATGATGTTCTTCATTTCGGATGACATGGGCACATGAGCTGCTTTATTCATTTCATTTTCGTCTTTAGAATCTGCATCAATGATATTTTTTCAGCTTTCCATCATCGAATTCTACCGATGATGTACTAGGACAGTCCAATAATACATATTTTCAGTAATAATAATTTTCGGTATTGTGCTCATTCCAAGAAAGGTAATCTTTTCAGGCGATTTTCGTTTCGTGTTAAGAGGAAAAAATGGCTGAAAACACACTGTAGATTGACGGGTCCGTTGTATTATTTCGTGTTAACCAATATTGCGTCTTAAGTCTTTTCACGTTTAACAAATTTCACTATCCACACAGTCGTATAATAGATAAAGGTCCCTTTAAAGAAGAAAAGAATAAAAATGTACGCCATGCTGCTAGTCAAAGTTTAAATGAAATAATAAACAGCTATAAATAATTAAGTTCAATAATAGTCTTTAAGACACTCTGAAAATTGATGACGACAATATTACACTTAGAATTATGCTAGTAGAAACGTAATAAACTTTGAATTAGAAATCATTAAAATGAATTAATGAATATTAAACGTCATATCAGTAAGTCTATGAATTCTTAATTTGAATGATATTAAAGAATTCTGATTTCTGAACTTCAACATCAAAAAACACAATTGGTCATTCTTAGCAAATGTAATAAATAATTTAAAATATATTGTTGATTTCTCCATTTAAATCCCTTCAATTCTGTCACAGGTATATTAAATTTCATTGTTTAATTAAAGTCCTAAAACTTCCCTGGGGTCTAAAATTTAGAACTAAATCCTTCCCAATATGGTCTAAAATGGAGTTGCAGTATTCGATGAACTCATTGATTGCGTATCGTAAAAGCAAACTAATGTTAACTTTTCTAGTTGAAATATTATATTAGAGGTTATAAGCCTGTAGGGGATAGATGAAAAGGACATATTTCGATAAGCATATATACCCACGATGGCCTGAAAGATGAAAGGCCATTTGCATATTTCGATTAGTTTAAGAAATCCGATATTTCGAGAAGTCAAACACATCCTCTGTGGAGAAATATTCGCTAAACGGAAATACGAATAAATTCTGAATTAAATAATCGATTTCATAATCTTGAAGAAATTATATGAGTGAGTAAATTGTGTTTATTATTCGGGAAATATCGTAATTTTATTTCGTTGCGAGAAGCAAATATAGAAGATGTTCCACATTCTACATTTTTTTTTCTAATTTAACTGCCGTATCTTCTTTTTAGAAAATATTTCGACGGATTTCTGTAATAAGAATGTATATTATGGGTTTTTAAAATAATAAATTTGGCAAGCTTACTTGTAAAAATGTTTTACTATTGTTAAATGATTTTTTTATCTTTAAATTCGGGGCATTATATTTGATAAATTTACATTAATTGATACATGACTAATACTCTCTAAGTAACACATTATGCTGAATACAAAAAATTCAGATAATATTTAGCTAATTATATACCATTCCTTTTAAGGAATCCGACTACTTTCGGAGCCGTGATTTTAAAAAAGAGCATAAATGAATAATTTTCATGATATTTAGAATCACTTAGATTAGAATATATGTATAAAATTGTTTTAAGAACATTTTGACAAAAATATTTAAATACAATATTTTGGCAAAAAATTGACTTAGAATAACCTTTATTGAAAATGTTCTCCTTTTATAAAAAATGCTTCTGAAATAATAATACTTTGTGTGTGTGTGTAGTGTATGTGTATGTGTGTGTGTGTTTATATAAAGTAAAGACTTCTCCAGAGTCTAAACTATTTTTTTTTTTTTTTTTTGAAAAATTCACATTGTTTTCAGAGTTACAACCAATTGAAATAATTATAATTTTTACTTCAAATTTCTCCCCTCTGTTGTCATAAAACATGGATAAACAAGCTTCTAAGTTATATATTTCAAAATTTCTAGTTCAGCCTCTGTACAGAGGTCTGAGCTATATACAGGCAAAATATTATTATAATAGAAGCATTTTTTCAAAAGGAGAAATTTAAAAATAGTATTCTATGTTCATTTGTGTCAAAATAAATAATTTTGTACTTAAATAATTTTTAATTGTAATGCTATTCTAAAACAATTTTATTACGTTTTTAATCTAAGTGACACTAAATATCATAAATATTATCCATTTATACGCTTTTGCAAAATCACGGTTCCGAACGTAGTCGGATTTTTCAACTTAATGAGAAGCATTATATATAAACCTACAGAGTTTTATATATAATTACAATACGATCACTCAGCAAATTTTAATAACCTAAGCTTAATAGAGAGAAGAAGCATTGATTGAATGAGAGTTTATTAAAGTTGTACAATAGAGCAGCAGAGGTCAAGTCCCAAAAACGACACCTAAGCTGGGATCCCCTCTCCAAACTTCTACATTACGCCAACAGGAGTACTTGAAAAAATCACGAAACATTTAGAGTGAATTATTGCCTCTACATGGCAGATCTTCACTGTCACTAATGATTGAACTCATGACAGGCTGACCAAGAGTTCCTGGCCATGAACACTAGATAATATAGATTTGTTATCGGTTAAGTTATCAGTTTTACTTCATCTTTACGATTATTTTTTGTAGGAACCTCAAAGCACGCACGGTCGCTTAGTTTCACCTGTGAAAGTGTCCAGAAGTTGAAAATTCCGACTCATAATTTGTAGGGGAATCAACCAATTGGACCAAATGAGAAGAGTGAAAACTGACAAGATTCTTTCGCGAAATCTGTTCTGATCGATATCAAATTCCACCCCGTAAGGGGTGACAAGGGAACAATGGCTAAATGAGAATCGTCAACGTCCATTAGATATTTTTCATCATATGTCTTTCTTTGAAGACGTGATTTAATGGACTTTTGATGAGACCAAAAGAAGAAACCACTATCATTTTGGGTTTCATTTTCAGATTCCTGCTTTCAGATCAGCTGCAGACTTTCCATTTTTATACCTACGTTTGCAATGAACAAAGAATCATTAACACTTGTCTACAGCATGCTTTTGCAACTCTTAACGATAGACTCTTTCCAACGTTCAGCAGAGCACCAGAACTCATCTTAGTCCGAATACCAAATAAGTGCAAAAATCATCTGTTAATCTTACGTAATCAACATCAATTTTTAATTTTGTTATCTAAATTATATTCTTACTATCCCAACTTTAGCCACTCAGCATCACAATTGACACATTTGACAGCGACAACACAGGTCAGTTTTCACACAAATGTATTCCAACAACTTATTATAACGAACATATTTTATTTTTTTACAAATGCCACACTCTACAATAGCAACTATGCTATTAGTGCACGAGCTCTCCAAATTTTTCGAAAATTGAATTAAGACTAATTAGTGCAGGGCACACGGCCAAATGTTCAGCGGTCATAGGCTGACCAAAGTCGCACAGAGTACAGTCCGGTGAGTTGGCGTGGCCGCGGTAGCCGAGTGGTATAGGTATCGGATCGTGGCTTGCCTTGTCACGAGTTCGAGCCCAGTACCACCAAAGACCCGCCGTGTAGGGCAGCGATGCACGTTAAATCTGTCGAGAGCTGAAACGTCCTCCCGTTGGTGTGGTGTGGTAGTTAGGAGAGGGGTGCCAGCTCAGGTGTCGTCCACGTCACTTGACCATGGTTCAAAATTACGTGGTCCGTCCCCAAAAGCCCTCGTGTACCTGAACAGTGCGACGTCAATATTCAATCAATCAATCAACCGATGAGTTGGCGATACCAATTCTATAGATATGTGATCTGAGACAGTCATGACCTGTCAAAAGTCTAAAATGAACTACAGCAGCTTTTCTAGAAGACCAGGGACCCAGGACGGGTCCTTGTTCATGATTGCTAATAATGAATATATAAAAATAAAGAAATTTTAATTCTGAATTTATTAATCTTCTTTATTTATTTATATTAAGCACGGAGAAAATAATTTTAAGCAGTTTTTCACTTATAAATTCAAATATAGAAATTCTCCGATATGTGTGAAATAAGTTCTATACAGTGAAATAAATCATTGTCCTTCCCATCAGTTGCGAAAATATTCGTATTCTGATAGGCAAATAGATTCAAGCCAATGAAAAACAAGTAAAAAGCTAATTATAAAATCTGAAAATATTGAAATTTTAATACAAAACTTCAAACGGCTGACATCAAAAGACTGTAAGGATCCCTATTTATGCATATTTCAAAATATCTTCGTGAAGATGAAAGACGCTTTTATCGGTTTGCTTTCAAAAGCATTTGGAGACATCATAAGGAAGTTGCGATGTGTGTCCTCAACACTTTTGAAATATTCTCATATGTATGTCATCGATAAGTGACACATAAAACACGTTGGAAATATATTTCAGACTGGGATAAAAAAAATTATTGGCGTATTGTTCTCTAAAAGTGCTGAAAGCAGCGTCTGGGAATCTAAACACAAAAAACTGTCGTCAGCATGATTGCAGAGTGAAAAAAATCTTAGATCAGTTTTATTCCCTTTTTCTTATATTTCAGATATTGACGTGTGAGAAGGAGCTTAAATGTGAGTTCTTAAAAATATTTCGATCAGAATTGTTTGCTTTTTATAATACTGAAATTATTCTTATTGGTTTCTGTGACAAAGCAAGAAGCCAACAAAAAAATCTGCAAACTTATAACATTCAAAAACTGTAAGAATTCAACATATCTTTTTTTCTTCAAAGAGGAATCCCAAAAGACGTCTAATATAAATTTTAAGAGAATTAATACATTTATTAGCAATACTATAAAGTAAAAACGAATTTAAAAAGGGCCAAGTGAATAGTGAAAAAAGAGAATGTATATATATAGGAGAAAGTAACTCACACTCATTATATGATATAGGAGCTTTTAGAATTCGACTTGAAATTTGGCAGGCATGTTTTTGTTGAGTTGAGATACGCTAAGAGGGTGTTTTGCGGGTATAGTCTCCAGAAGAAAAGAGAGGGGTTGTGAACAAAGGATAAAAAAAATTCCCGTTTTTGAGCTATTAGACGCACAGACTTTAAATTTGGCAGGCATTACTTTTTTTAAGTATAGGTTCTGCAGTAATCGACTCTAGGAGGTTCCTGGAAGTATAATATAAAACCTTTTTTTAGAAATTAAAAGTTTGATCTTTTAAAATAAAATAGAGGCTAAAAAAATTTAAATGAATAAGGATTAATGTAATTATTAAAATTAAAATTTAAAAAAAATTTTAAAATAAAAAAAAAAGGGGGAAGGGTTTGAAAAAATTTCCCAAGTTTTAAAATTTTGTTTTAGAAAAAACCAAAATGATTTTTAACACTATTTTTCTTTAAAAAAAAGTTGATTTCGTTATTTAAAAAATTTTTACATATTTAAAAAAATTACAGTGATGAATATTAATTAAAAAACATAGGGTGACAAAATTTGGATTATAATAAAAGTAGAAAAAAGTAATGACATTATAAAAAATTCTGATTATTCAAAAATTTTTTGAACTTCAACATTAAAAATTTTAAGCTGGGCTGAAGTATTTTTTGGGAAACAAAACAATTATTTACTTTGAAAAATTTAAAATGGTTTGCTTTATTTAAAAACGACGACTACTTTCGCCTGTGATTTTAAAAATTATAAAGAAAAGTTTTTGTTTTTACGGTTAAAAATTAAAATTGTTTTAAGAATATTATTATAATAAAAAAGTATTTAAATGCAATTTTTTTGCCGGAAAAGGATGAAAAAATTACATATATCCAAAACATTCTCTTTTTATGAAAAATACTTCTATAATAATTATATTCTGCCTATATATAACTAAAAATTATATACAGTCTGAATTAGTATTTTAAAAATATATAATTTAGGAGTGGATTTACTCATTTTATAATACATCAGAGTAAAGAAATTTTAACCAAAAACACCAGTTATCATTTTAATTGGCAGTAATTCTGAAAATAATGAAAATTTTTCAAAACTCCTCAGTGACTTCTTAAGACATTTTGAGGCCCTGGGCACAGAGAAATCATAAGACTTTGGCAAATACTTCCTCCCTGTGATTTTTAAAAATATATAACATGCATTGTTAAATACTCGTACAAATGGTAATTTGAAACAAACATGACTCACAAACTTAGGTTCAAACCGGCTCGACGGATGGCCGTATTTCGACTGAATGAGTTGAATGATTGTTTATGGTATTATGCTTAGGCCTACATGGACAACGGTCACCATATAATAATACAGTCTTACCACTTTTGCCAGTTGACGTGCAGTTTGAAATTTACTTTTTTTTGGAAAATATGCATAATATTTGACCATTAAAATTATCCGAATCATGATTTTACTAAGACTGAGTCGAGTACGAAACGAGCCCCCAACGAAGGGCAAGGCCTTTTGCCCGGGCCCAGTTGGCCCGTGCCTTAAGACATCCCTGAAACTCTTAGCTCAGGCTCTATACAAAAGTCTTAGCTATATATAGGGAAAATATTATTATTACATAAGCATTTTTCATAAAAGGAGAATCTTTTGAAACTATGTGTCATTCTTTTTCTTCTTTTTTTAAAAATAATTTTTACTTGCAATAATATATTTTTAATACAATTTAATTTTTGTAATCTAATTCAGATGACTCTAAATATATAAAAAAAAGTACTCATTTACAAGCTCTTTCAAAATGACGATTCCGAATGTAGTCGATACCTTAAGAAAACTTCTAAGTATAATAATTTAGAATAATTTTAACTTATAGGAACTTGTAAGTTCATTGTATAATAAAACTACAGAAATGTTTTATTATAATATATTAAAAACAATTTAGTATAAGAATAATAACAAAGAATACAAATCTTTTCAAAAACAAGTAATAAATTTAATCAATCGTTAATGCTATTTTATTTAGATGATATTTCTGCAATAAAAACTTGTCTAATCTTGCATTAATATTCTTTTTCAATTATAGCTTCGATAAAATTCTAAGAAATCTTCTTAAAAATTTTCTTCACTTATTAAGGTGCATTTTAAAAACCGTCACACGCGATAAAAGTAGTTTCATCATTATTTTTTAAAATAAAGCAATCTTTCGTGAAAGTTTTTTTCTGTAAATTAAAAAAATGCCAAGTTTTTTTTACTCATTCTCTCTCTCTCTCATTTTTCCAATTCTACCAGCAGTGAGATTGATTTTTTTGCTTAAAAAAATTTGTCTCCGGTACAATACTTTTTACTTCGGTCGCCCAAAAATGAGCGTAGCCTTTTTCTCAAAATGAAAAGAGAATCATTAACTTTTTCGTTCTAAAAACTACTAAGTAGCCTTAAGTTTATTATTAATTTTTATAGTTTGCCGAAAACTTGAGATGTATTTATTAGTTTCAAAAGAACTAGTACTTTTTTTTTATTAAAAAAAAAAGAATTTCTTGCAATCGTAAAATTTTTATAAGGTGCTTCAGAACTTTTAAAATATGGTCTTCATTTTACTTAAGGAATCGAAAATTTTAATGATTGTCCTTAAAAATATATTAAACAACTTGTGTAATATCTTTGAGCACTTTTATTAATAATTAATAAATATGTTTCTCTAAAAATCATTTATTTTTGTTTGTAATGTATTTTCATTACATAATTAATGTATAATACTTTTATTATTACCTGCATATCCATATATCTTCTCATTTCTTTCAAAACAGACGTTAATTCAGCCAAGGATTGTAAAAGGTGATCAGTTTCTGGAATAAAAAAAAGCATATGCTAATTATTTATGATATTAATTTTAATAAAATCCATTTTAATGCATTGAAAATATGATCTAAGCTTCAAAATAATCAGAGAAGAAAAATTATTCAATACTGTTTTCTTTTTTTCTTCTTAAAATAAGCACGGAAAATTACTTAAAGTACTCCATGAGTTTTTTGTTGATGCATAGAAAGGGATAATAATTTAGTAAAAAGGGAAAATATGATCTCCTATCCAATGATATGAATATTTAAAAAGATTTCTTTCTTTTAGACAAGGATGAACATTAATGATTTTTTTTTTCAAATATTGTTAAAGAATACGAATTTCCAAAACCCGAAATAGGACATCAAATTATTTCCAACTAGAATCATCCTTCAAAATTAAAAGAAAACTTAACAACAGATAAACAAAAAAAAAAAATAATTGAGTAAATATTGTGAACTTATGAGTATGTTTCCTTCCACATGATTAAAGGTAGAAAATGTGTTCCGAAAAGTCTTATATGTTCCGAGATTAATTATAAAACTTTGATTTCAGATAAGTGAAATGCTTTACGCTTCGTCGTTTATTTACACATATTCTAACTCATTACATCTTAAGAAAGAATATATTTCCGTAATTTCTTGTTATTAGCTTCGGAATCGGAGATTGCGATATTACCAGATGACAAATGCTTTCCGTTTCAGTAACTTCGACAAATATTGCTGAACTTTGAATTGGGAAATTTTTGTAAATATTTTTCTCGTCGTTTTCATCATTAAATAACTATTACCTTGCATCTATTACTGCTTCTTAATAATTATATATAATCGTAAATACAGATAGAAAGTTTTTTAAGAGTTAAAGTAATCTAAAAGTTCCCGGAGAGATGAAATCTAGTTAAAGAGGAATCTCGTGAAATGCAATAAAATATCAGTAATATATAAGAATACACAATTTGTTATATTACCAACAAATTTAGATATCCAAAGGATTATAACAGTTCTTCAAAATATTAGTTATCAGCCTTCATTTATTTATCCAACGCCTGAACTTGGCTTCTTGACGATTTGAAGTCGAGCCTCCCAGCACCGACTGACGACGTCGTCAGCCGAGTATTCATCGAGTCCAGTGCATTAGAGCAGGTGGCCGCCATCCATTCTGGCAAGGCCGCAGCACGGGCAGGTGTAGTCAGCCAGTGGCCAACCAAGCCAGTGGAGATATACTCAGAAAAAGTCATGTCCGGTGGTGGTTAGGTGAAAGCGAGCAACCGCCTCGGCTCTCTGCAGGTGCCTCTTGATTGAATTCCCAGTGGCCAGAGTTTCCCATAGCTCTCCAAAGCTCATAGTAGTATATTTTTCAATATATGTGGAAATAATGCTCTTTGCTCTTCTGAGGGTCAAGAGCACTTCTGGTTGAGACGACTCTGCTCTCTGCTTGTCGTTTTGGTCGACTCATATTCATAAACATACTCAAACACGAATGGCGAAGATCCATACATATCCAAATAAAAAGAAAGTCCTTCGAGACCAATATATAATTGAAAATGACTAAGTGCTCTGAAAGGCATTGCGAGGGCTATTGGAAACGGACCTTGCAATTTTGAACTACGATCAAGTGACGAGGCTGGCACCAGAGCTGGAACTCCTTCTCCAAACTACCACACCATTCCAACGGGAAGACTTTGAGCCATGACAGATTTAACGTGCATCAGCCACTCTAAGCGAAGAGAAAGCCGCGGCAGCCTGGTGGTCAAGGTCCGGACCTCGTGGGCGGTGTGTCATGCGTTTGAGCTTAATCCCGCTGAACCTCCCCCCCCCCCTCATGTAGAGCAGGGGCTGTGAACTTTTGTGGATCAACGTGCCATTTTTTCTAAAGAAATGTTTAATGAGACTTAGATGTCACGTCAAATAATTTTGACTTGTTATTATTGGAAAAATAATAAAGCTGAGTACTAGCAACTCTATATTTACTACGAAAAATTAAATTTTGTATCGTATAGTAGTAAATGTTTTAATTATAAGTGGAATTAAAATTAAAGTAACATTAGTGTGACTTCTTTAGTTGCAGGATTAGATGACAGCTAACTTATACTAGGATTGTAAGATGTTACGTTTAGCAGAATACATGCTGAATTGGAATCATGTACCAAACGGCTTCTAAGCAAATAATTATTTTTGTTGTGCTTTTTCGACAAAAAGATTTGTTATTTGTTTCAAAATGCCTTTTTACAGATGTTCTATGTTACTATGTTTTATATAACACTGTTCCAGAACATAAAAGGCACACCCTTTTGTCACCTTTACTAATCACATCCCATATTTCTAGATCCACCAAGTTTGAAATTCTGTTACACTTGCTATCTTGAACTTTTTTTTGCTGAACTAACCATGTTAAATAACAGTTGAAGATCGTAAATATAACACAAATAAGCTTTAAAATACAGTTGCGACAACGAAATTGACAATGCTGTGCGTATAGAAAAACTTTGGATCATTAGTTATTGTAGTCCACGACGTAATTGATGCAAGACAATATAACATTTATTGTGTAATAACAATTGCACAATAAGTTTGTTCGTAGTACTTCATAGTGAACTTCGTTATGTTGTTGTTGTTGTTGTTTCCAATCCCTTGGAGCAGGAAAGCCTACACCAAGTCCATTTTACCTTTCCGCGTAATAGTGTTACACACCAGGTCTTGCTCTTCATACTACTGTCACAGGGAAATGCCCCAGCAGTCCAGAAGATGAGCAGGAAAAGCAGGGAGAGAGCAGGGACAGGTAAAGAAAGACTTTACCCCCTGCACATAAGTCATACTACGCATGTGACCACTTCTAAGGCGCGCCAAGGCCGTCTGGTGAGCCTTGGAACTCCTGCACTTTATAGACAGGCCAGGACTCTTGGCTGCGTACCAGAACGTTGTTATTTTGAGCTAAAATAAAAACCGTTTTGATTGGTGGCGAGCCCATAATATTGTGTGGCGTGCCATCAATGAAATGCGTGCCACTGGTTCACCACCCCTGGTGAAGACGGACTGATGCAAGGTACGCCGCTGAGGCCCAAACGTGTGGTGTGGAAGTTAGAAGAGGTGTTGCTAGCTCAGCTATCGTTCTCGTCACTTGACCATGGTTCAAAATTACGAGTTGCGTCACCAAAAGTTCACATGTAGCTAAATAGGGCGACATTAATATTTGCTCTCTTTCTACATGGCGGGTCTTCAGCAGCACTTGGGCTCAAACTCATGACACATCGGTGAAGAACTCGTGGCACCCATTAGGTTTCTACGGCCATTTTGTAATTAAAATGTTATATAATCCACAGAGGATATAATTATGTTAACTACTATAAAAAACTTTTCATTATTTTTAAGATGAAACAAACATTATGGAGCTGAGTTTTCTAGTTTATACTATGCCGTATTGCTTGTTATATAAAATACTGAAAAAGTATAACGTGCTTAGAAATACGGGGAAAAAATTAGATTACGTTCGTGTATTTTTTCACTCAGCTAATTACCTTGAGAATCTAATTTTTTTGTTATACATTCATGTATCCGCATAGTTTTTGTAGATCACAATATCACTTGCTAAAGATGTGGAAGGAAATATTTTTAAAGAACTAAAAGATTTTTTTACATATATAATGAATACCTTGAAAAGCATGTATTATGTAGTGTAATAAAGAAACTTCATAACTAGTTGTATGTTTTAATTAGTGATCAAGTTCATAAAACAATCCACGTGTTGTTTCTCACATCGTGTTTGTCTATAGTCTGTAGTTTTTTTGGCTAAACATTCCGTTCACTTGATTATTAATTAAATTTTTGCCATTATTTTACGTAAGTTGCTATAATTGTGTTTCAATACTGCTATTACAATGTATTGGTAAGAAAATAATGTACTGGAAATGAATTAGAAAAAAAATTAAAGAGAGGATATTAAATTACATGTTTAAACAATTTACAAAAATAAGTGATATTATACATTATAGGAAATGATGTTACACGTTAGTGAATTTTTTATGATAATTCTTTCCGTTAGTCTTGTTAAATACTACTTATCGTTTCCTACATGATGAAATTGTCGAATGGGCCACTGGTCCACCAAATTTTAAAAAATCATCAACTTGGCGTGTTTTTGCGTGTTGTGTTTTGGGTGAGTGAATATTAACGTCACACTGTTCAGCTACTCGAGGGCTTTTGGTGACGGACTTCGTAATTTAGAACCATGGTCAAGTGACGAGGACGACACCTGAGCTGTCACTCCCCTCTCCTAACTACGACAACACACGGGAGGATGTGTGAATTTTCAACAGATTTAACGTGAATCGCTATCGTTCATGGTGGGTCTTTAGTGGTACTGGGCTCGAACTCATGACATGCCTGCCATGATCCGATACCTTGACCACTGGGCTACCGCAGCCCGTGTTGTGTTTTGGAGAAATAACTGAAAGATTTGGCGATTTCGACCCTTTTTCGATTTGGCGAAAAAAAAACTTGGAGGGATAAGTGGCCGATATGACAATCTTACCCCTACAAAATTTAGCGATTGCTGTGCCATAGGGCTTAAGTTTGAATCCAAGAGAAGACGTGGGTGTTGTAAATGTATAGGTCATTAGCGCCATGGGAATAGTACTCTAAATAGCCGTCGAGCTGCAAGTCTTCTCGTAAGGTTGGTGGAAGGGGAAGAAAGGTGGGAGGTCTCTGCCCCCAGCGTGTTCTCCCTCAAAATTGTGGTGGAACCGAGCTAAATCGTACTGTCACCTGCATGGTGCTTAAGGCTACGATTAACGACAGGCGTACATCTAGCCCCTTGCCAAGACGAATTTCGTGGGCCTGGATCTGACACAGTTGAGATCAGGTGGCAGAAGAAACAACAGCAACAACACAATTTAGTTTAGATTGCCATTGTATTATAATGGTCCATCTTCTTAAGCAAATACGTAATTATAGAGAGAAAAAAACAAGTGGAAGGAAATTATAGTTTTTATGTATAAAAAATATATCACTTTTTCTTATTATCTGTTCTCTTAAATTTGCCAGTGACCATGCTAGTCTGGTGGTTATAGCTATGAACTCGTAGCTGGTGTCATGAGTTCCCCCCCCCCCCCCTGCCATTGAAGCCATTCCGTTTAGAGGGACCGATGCATGCTAAATCTGTCAAGGCTCAAAGTATTTCCATTTGTGTAGAGTGGTAGTTTAGAGAGAGGGTTGCCACCTCAGGAGTCGTCCTCAGAATTTAAGTGAAGTTCAAAATTTACGAGATCTGCCTCCAATAGCCATCATTTTGATGTACAGTTTCTGCAATTTTTCTTATATGTTTAGATATAAATATTATAGGGGCAGATCTTTTTATTGCAATTTTCACAATTTTTATTTACTGTAAAATCCGGGGCATAGAGCGTAACGGCGTATAACTCCCCGCTAGACTTTCAAGTTTTTTTTTTCAATTTTTAGGTATATTCGCTGGATAATGTGCACCACCTTTTTTAAAAAGGAGCCTAAAATGTACGTGTGTAATGTTTATATATTTACAAGTCATTTACTCGAAGCACTATCGCACGATTTTTAAAAAATAGTATGCTTCTAAGACTACAACACCTTAAGTTCACTAGGTATGTCAGTTTTTTAAAAGTAAGCAATTATTCCGATCTATGTAAACATCAAATTTATTTTATTCTCAACACTTTTTATTTATTTATTTATTTTGAGGCTGATATTTTCATACCCGACGTATAACGCGCACCCGTAAAGTTTGATCTTATATTTTGAGTAAAAAGTGAGCTTTATAAACGTGTCGGATTGTACGATAGTCAAAATTTTATTATGTGTAATGAATCATAATTATATTTTGGACTTAAAAAAAAGGTTTTGGGGAACGGTAGTGTTGGCGGGAGTCGGCGCTATGTCGTCTCCGTTCGAACAATTCCCATTTTGAAGCATAAATCTTAGTAACGCCTTGTGTAATTGTGAGCTTCTCCAATCAGGGCGAGCAATAATTGTTATTAGTAAAATAAATTATGAAAATCACAATAGACTACAGTTTTAATCATTGAAATATAAACTGTGTAATTGATAATATGATACTGTACTAAAATAACTTCATAAAACAATTATATTTTGTAAACTATTAGTTCATCAAATAAATATTAGGTCGGGGAAAAAGAAATCCATTATTTTTTCGGTAGAGTGCTGTATTGTCGATTTCTCGTGAAGTATCGATAACAATTTCAAATTTATGCTCGTTGTCAAGGTGACATTTCAC
Organism: Trichonephila inaurata madagascariensis; assembly: GCA_019973955.1. Taxonomy (NCBI): domain Eukaryota; kingdom Metazoa; phylum Arthropoda; class Arachnida; order Araneae; family Nephilidae; genus Trichonephila; species Trichonephila inaurata. The sequence continues at coordinate 359,963 of BMAV01003034.1, forward strand.
ACTAAAAAAATTATTTTGCTGTTTTTTGTTTGGTCCATTCAAGTTGTGAGTTACAGGGTGTTAAAAATGGAAGTCAACAAACAGAAAATTCGGTAGATTTTACAGTTTTTCTTGATAAATGCAATAATTCAAGCCAGGCGGCTGAAATTGTGAATGGTGTTTATGGTGCCGATACTGTAACAGCTAATTAAGTGCAATTTTGGTTTCGTTGATTCCGTTCAGGCATTTTTGATGTTAAAGTTGCCCCTCACCCATCATCGAAAATGTCGATAAAATCACAGAAATAATCGTTGACCGGCATGTCATTAGTCATTGCATCGGCCAGGAGCTAAAGATAGACCATGAAACAGTTTTAAGCCATTTGAGCAAAGTTGGATTTAAAAAGAAACTCTATGTTTGGGTGCCACACCAATTAACACCAAAAGTATGATGGATCAAATTTCCATCTGCAAAGCCCTGGGCAAACGTAATGAAATCCACCCATTTTTTAAACGGATGGTGACTGGGGATGAGAAATGGGTCACATACGACACTATTGTGTGAAAACTATCTTGGACAAAGCGCGGTGAAGCAGCTTAAAAGGTGGCCAAACCAGGACTAACATCCAGGAAGGTTCTACTGTGTATTTGGTGGGACTGGAAAGGAGTAATTTATTATGAGTTGCTTCCGTAGAGCCAAACACTAAATTCAGATATCTGCTGTCAACCACTAGAACGTTTGAAGCTAGTGACTGACCAGAAACGGCCTAGAATTGGCCATCAGAACAGGTGCTGTGTTCTATCAAGACAACGCCACGTCTGTAGTGACTCGCAAGAAACTCTGGGAGCTTCATTGGAAAGTGTTCATGCATCCACCATATAGTCCGGACCTAGCACCAAACGATTACCACCTTTTTCTCGCATTGCAGAACTTCCAGAGTGATAAGAAATTGGGATCAAATGAAGATTGTGAAAGTTGATTACTAGAGTTTTTCACCAATAAAGACCAAGACTTCTATGAGAGAGGCAATATGAAGCTATCTTTAAAATGGCAACAAATTATAGAACAAAACGGTACATATGTGACCCAAATCGGACAATCCAAAACATGTTAGATAAAGTTTTGAATTTCATGCAAAAATAATGGATTTCCTTTTCCCCAACCTAATATGTCAATATCATAATACGAAAATCATGAAAGCCTACCTCCATTGATTCCATAAAACTCGGCCGTTGGTTGGATAGCTTGAGCGTCAGCTGGAGGGCAATTGGCCTCTTCCAAAGCCCTTTGGAGGCTAGAATTTCTAATCACTTGCACTTTAACCTTACGATCTCGTTCCTGAAAAAGGTGACAATAGTCAGCAAAACATTTTAATTGAAAACTTTTCACAATATATAAACAAAAAATCATGTTAGACAGTAAAATAGGAGAATAACCAAAATTTAACGCGATATCAAACTTATTACAGTATTTGCATGTTAGTATCTAGTTTAATACTTAAATGCATGATTTGTTTGAGTTTTAGAAAATCATTTTTATAGGAATGTTGACATAGGTTATGTAAAAAAATCCAAGTAATAGTTTTCAGTATTTATTTGTAAAAAAAGTTGTATGTAGACTTTTGGCAACATACAGAATTTATCAGAAATCTGGCATATACCCAATAAAATTTTCAAATGTGACATTAAACATTGATAGTATATCTGACTACAGATGAGAAAATTCTCTTTCATTTCAATTACATAAATCCTTCTTATATATAGGAAACTCTAAAATATCTCTTCGAGTAACACACTAACTTTTATCATCCATCACATTCAAATGTCAAAAAATATAACTTGCCCGCCAAAAGAATGTCAAGTTTTTCTTTTGGATATGATTTATTGACTATGGTTATCAACGTGCGTTCGAAAGCGCACACGCTAAGGCTTTTGAATAAAATTAAGTGGAACTGGAATGCAGACAATAGGCAACAATATGCATTTAAGGGTTAAAATTAATGCAATGGAATTTAAAAGAAGTGCTTTATGTTTAAAGATCAAGTAAAGGAAAATAGAAATGTACAATAAGCACATTGTTGGTGTACAACTTGAAAAAAATACGAGAACTTGAAAGCTAATTATTTTTTTAGTTTAAAAATATACTAAAATAAACATTTCAAATATTTTCGATGTGTTTCTTTGTTGTTTGTTATTATCCGCATAAAATTCATTGGATTTCCTTGTTATTTAAAAGTTAATAATCATGTTGTGTTTTTTCCTTTCTTTTTTATTCTTTTTTTTTT
>BMAV01003034.1:362325-374888 GCA_019973955.1 Trichonephila inaurata madagascariensis
GATTTAAATGGTTTAAAATCAATCAATTTATCAAACCTACGGTTTAATCTGAATCATCGTAAATAAAAATGTTTTGGTAAACTTAATAAAAATAAATAACATGATATCCATCTTAAAGTATAGTTATAATATATTATACAGTGCTGAACTTTATTCTGAATTGATACACTCAACGTTATTTAGTATCAAAGATTTGCGATTGGCTTATAATGGTTGAAAATTAAGTTAAATATTCTAGATGCAGTTGTAACCTTTCAGAATTTAATGTGTAAAATAATAATGCTTAGTGACGCACAAATTCAGCACTTTGTACAGTTTTTAAAATTTTCTCAAAGAGGAAAAAATTTTATAATGTCTTTATAAAACTGAAAAACAACTTCCAATAAAGAGATATATTTATGATTATAAATATAAAAATTTAAAAAAAAAAATTTTTTGTTTAAAACATTCTCTCGCAGCTAGTTAAATAAGTATATTTCATATCGTTTTATCAATGAAACTCTTCTACTACCCAAAGTCTCCATTTATAGGCGCTGAGAGGTGCCAGAAAGTTTGCCAGAATCCGTAGCTTCCTTTTGAAAGTTTCCATAGCAACAGACAGAATCAGAACCCCTTGAAGATATCCAAGACATTTCCAGCGACAAATTTATGTTCCAAGAGGAAGGAAATCTTGGGGTCTCCATTCAAACCATTCAACTGGATTCGAGAGCTTCGATTCACTCTTTTTCACAACTCATGAAAGTTTTTCAGAAGTTTGTAGATAGTAATTACATTCGGAGGGGAACTCAATTCCACTCATATATTTCCTCTCAAGACATGAAAACAACACTTAGAAATTTCAATGAACTGGGTTTGTATTGAAGAACTTATCTGGAAATTTCTGTTCTGGAGTAAGGACTTGGAAAAACTATTGTAAAAGTATTTTAAAGCCATTAAAACTTCGCTGCTTAAATCACCTTGAATTCTCAATGGAATTTATGTTATTTACGTTTTAATTAAATATCTCCTTTCTGGGTTTTTCTTTGTATTAGATATTTATGTTTTCTTTAAAGGGATAATTAATTTCTAATGTTGATTCCTTTTATACATTACGTTTGTAAACATTGAATTATAGTGGATGTTTTTTCTTTTGCTGTTTCATCATTTTGTTTTCGAAATAGGAGAACAGTATTTGCATACATTTGACGTAAATATTTCAATAACAAACTTTAATGAGAAAAAGACGATTTTTAAAGCTCTTATTAAGGTAATTTTAAAGTAATCGCAGAAAATATTTGTATGTAATGTGATTTTTCACATCATAATATACATGTTACATATATTTAGAGTCGTTCTCTAGAAGTGACTTAAAAGGATAATCATCAAATCCATAAATTTGTGCATGTTATATTAATTGCGGCAATTTCTCTTAACAATTATTTAAGAAGAAATATTAGTAATAAATGATGTGCTAATTAATAAAACTGTTGATGAAAATTAGTAACAGAATAAATATGATCAATTTTTTTATAGTTCAAAAATTAAGTGGTCTGCTTTGATATAATGCTTTTACTTAACACGCAACATAAAATCATTGCCTGTGATTCTGTTATAATGTGATAGTGGGTCAAGCAGTTATATCCTTATAGTCAAACTAATTACAGTGAATAGGAGAATAAAATATTTTTTTTCCATTCCCCCTTTCTTTATTTTATGTTAAACCCCAGTCACAAGAGTTTAACAGATTAATGAACAATCGCCATAAAAATGGAACACCCTACTCACTTTCACAATTCTCGTTGCATTTGAACATTGGCATCAGTATTAACATTTTAAAGGGGGCAAAATGATTATTACTTTAATTGATTAATTAATTAATTAGTTTTCTTAGGTAAAAATGATTCAAACGAATTTCCCGTTTCTTAATAATACATGATGTTTAAATCAATAATTAAGGTCAGCTTTGCTGTAAAGATCTAACATGTATAGATAATGGGATTGATCGTGGAATGGCGCTGTGCTTCTTGAAAGTGTGTGTGCTTTGGAAAGTTATCAAATGGCGGGAGTAAATAAAAAAGATGGCTAAATTATTTTTACCTAATTTTGTGTCGTAATGAATTTGTAAATTGCGGTGTGTACTAAAAATGGTTAGTTCAGTAAAATAAGTCATTTTTTTCTAATAAAAATATCTCATGTAGGATCATGAAAAATACATTTCATTTACAAAGCTACAAGCAGAAATACAAAAGTACGGTTAGTGTTTCCACTACAGTATTACCCAACCCAAAAACATTTGAGTTCCTGCATCATAAGCTATGTGAAACAGGATTCTTTCTTGCTTCTTAGTTTGATACAGGTTGTATTAGAACTGCCAGAACAGCAGGTCTAGATGACGGGATTTTTAAGTTAGTGGTAAATCAGTCAACTAGTAACACATGAGATAAGGGGCATAGCCTTGGTGTGCCACAATATGGCAAATGCTGAAGGGTTGAAATTTCCCCCAAATCATTTTCAATCTGTAGAAGCATTTTTGAAGATTATTCTGTCATGTAGACCTCGCGCACTGACTTCTGCAATAGAAACAATTTTGAAGCAACCGTTTCTTTTATCCATTGAATTCACTTTAGCGCCTGATGGTGAATTTAACAGTATTTCACTAGCGAAATATAGGCGTTTGTAAGTCAACATGACGCAGATCCAAATGTACATCAACTCTCCATCAATGTTTGGGCAGGAATCATTGGCAACCACCTAATAGGAACGTATTTTCTGCAAAAGATGCTGTATTATAGCATAATGGAGTCCTAACTCATTTTAGGTAAAATGCGGCACAATCTGAACGTCACTTTTCAAAGACGATGGGATGGGTGAGGCGAGGTGGCCCTGTAGCTCGGCCACCATAATCGTCCACAATGTCATGTTTTGGTGTATTTTTGTGGGGACGACTGAAGAGTTTTGTATATGAGATTCCTCTTGGTTGTGAAAAAGACTTTATTGCAAGACTTGCAGCTCCTACTGAGGAGGTCCAAAATATGTCTGGAATATTCCAGAGCGTTCGTCAGTCCTTCGCTGTTGTTCATCTGGCTTCAGTATTAGAGCTCGCGCTTTTGTGTGAGCAGTTATTGTAAGTATTCATTAAAATTGCTATTTTAATAAATGTTTTTGTGTTTTTTCCTCGTACCCTCGGTTTTTTTTTAAATCGCGACCTGTAGTGTGCGTTTGCATTTCATTTTGGACCATGCGTTTTTCATGAAAAGTGTTTGTTTGCGTGTGAACTCTCCCCATCTGTTCTGATTCACCTTGTAAGTCAATAGTCTTTATATATCGAAACGATAAATTACAACTCGTTTGCCTCAAATCATTCCGAAGTTAAGTGAAAAGAAGTTTGCCACAGTTTTATTTACGGAAATTATTGAAGTGTCATTCACATAATTGTAAATGCGAGCAAAAATTACGTTTAGCCAATAAATAATATCGAAAAAACCATATTACTCATGTACATTTCAATACCTCCTGGAAGAGATTCCTCTTGTGTAATTGCATATAAACTACACAAATAGAATCTTTGACAAATCAATGAGAGCAATTTTTAAGCAATTTTCCCAGCTTTATTAGATATAGATATAATTAATGTAATTGATTTTTATAATACTAGTTTAAATTAATTTCTTATTTTAAAAAACAATTATAGTTTTCGAATAATTTTTTACATTTTGTTAAACATAATTTTGGTTTTCCAATTAAGAATTACTCAAATTTATTTCTACTTTATCACAAAAAAGTTCCAAATAATTATCAGTGAAGAATTTTAATCTGTACCTCAATCTAACTCTAAAATATACGCAAGAAAATTTCTTTACATATACAAGGTAAGACACTCCATCACTGCTTCAAAATAAAAAATATTCATTGAAATATAAAAAATATAACATTTCACCAGGCTTAAATTTTAGATACGAATGCTTTATTAACTTTTCATTCGTATAGAACATTCTGGGAGTCAAACACAATGAAGAAAAATCAAAGTATTTTTCCGCATATTTTAGTTAGAATACAAAATAATTCCGAGTAAAAAATTTTTTTGCTTGGGTTTTCTAATAACTAACTTATCGGACGTTGGAATTTTCTCATAAAATGAATCAAAGGCAGACACTTACAATCTTACATAGTAACATTCTCTGCGTGTACATTTAAAATACCGAATTCTTTCACAAATACTGTATTTAAATTAGGCAACAATAAAAACCTGTCCTGAGGCGTTTACATTTTAACAGCAGATCTTGTTTGCAGCAGGGCTTATTTGCATACCAGCACAATACATTCTGTGAAAAAGAAAATCAATACGAACCATATACGAATGTATTTGAATACAAATGTTCTCGATATTTCTGAGACAAACAAAAAAATATCTCTGCAGAACTTTTATAAATTGAGAGATCTGCGAAATGTATTTGTAAAAGTAGTTCCTAGTTTTGATTAGTTTTCTTCTTCCATTTTCATATAGATGTATAAATTTTCCATCGCGTTAAAAATGGCTTCGTTCTTTTTTAAAGATATGCATCTTTCTCACTTTTTGTGTAAACAAAAACTGTCCTCGTACTTCTCTTCCAAACTTTTTTTCTTGTTTTGGTTTTTATTTTGAATTTTTTATGGAATACATTAAAACTAAACTCATATCAATAATAATACATCCGGAAATTAATAAATTACACATGCATTTTAAATTTAATTTTACGATATACAGTTTCAAATTTCACACAAAATGTAGACTGGAATTAATATTTATGGAATCAACATTTTAGTTGCTGTTTTTTTTTAAAACTGCTGTATATTTATCCACAAAGTTAACATCTACGAATACAAAACAAAAGAGGTTAAGTATTTTCTTAAGCCACTGTGTTCAGATTTAGTAATATTTTAGCTTTTAAATATGCTGATGATTATACTTGCAACGAATTTATTTTATATCATAATTATCTCTATTTTTGCGTGGCATATTTCTTAGATTTAAAATATTTTAAAAGTTAGCTTAGATTTAGTTTAAAAATCTAATAAGATACAATAATACAAAATACAAATTAATTACCTATTCTAAATGTGTTGCTTACATCAATTACGCATTAACTTACTCATATTATTAAAACTATTTTCTTCATTATTTATTTATCGAGTTTCTTGACGATAAAATTGAGAAACTTTACACAAAAAAGTGTACACTTTTAATAAACCAATATTTTCTGATCAGTGAGTTAATTTATCATAAAAATATAGGCTCTTTAATGCTCATTATCTTATTTTTCGAATAATTTTAAACTATAAAATGGGCAGAAAAGTTTTTCAAAAACATTTATCATTGTAACATTTACTTTAAGAATTTAAAGCCATATATTTTATTCTCATAATTACAAATAGTTAAGCACTTTTATGCTCAGACATAATTTGAAGGAAATATAAAACAAATATTAAAATGACAAAATCTGGATTCCATCACTATAATATGTTCAGTTATACTTAAGAGAGCTTATAAGATGATATACACATGGTAAACAATAATATTTTCTGTAAAATCTATAGTTATATACTGATAGAAAAAAATGTAATTCATCCACTTGGATTTTATATGTAAGAAAGAAAAAGAGACAAGTAATAGATATATGGTACAATGCCGTTCGAATTATAGAAATACTTCGAAGTGTTACTGAAAGAGGCTTCGCAGCACAGCTCACACTAGAGAAAAAATATAATCATCTTTTTTTATCCTTTCAAATAAAAATCCATGATTTAGAGTAGGCTTTACTCAAAACAATAAATATTTACACGATCAAATTTAATACAAGACTCTCACACCATATGTTCTCTCATGAGCTTCTCAGAAATCGAATCCGAGAACCATTGATGCCAAGCCAAACATACACTAAGTTTAATCCAATGCTGGTAGAATGATGGTATTAAAAAAGCGTCTGATAAAGGTGTGCCCAAACAGATTTAAGAAAAAAAAATCGTCGATTTCTGCGACTGTAAGTAACTAAATTCTATTGTAAATATTGTTCATTTTTCTGCGTAATGCCACTCTTATTTTTATTGCAAGAAGTAACGGATGGCTTCTATAAAAAATGAGCAATGTCCTACATAAGGCTAGCTGTGATAAAAGTTAAGGCCAGCGTAAAAAGGCCTTGTAATTCGTTTTGCATAATGTCTTATAATATATAAATAAGGCCTGTTTTATAATCACTACTGGTTATGACTTTTTGCAGGATTACTAGTACAGAATGGAAATAATTAATTCAAAATCCTGCCCACTTTGTGATTATGAGGTACCCATGATTGGGGATTATCACATTATAAGCTGTTTCAAACTGTATTTCTTGGAATGTTGTTGACTGTGCTTTTCATGACTGTTTACATCGTTCTACATTTAGGCATATGGTAAAATAAATAACATTTAAATAAAGTCATAAAATAAAATTTCAAATATGTATTATTTTTTGAAAGCCTAAGTATCTGTAAGAATATAATGCTCTGATATCTGATGTATAAAATTCTAATATAAAAAAATTATATGTAATGGAAGACTTAAAGAAAACTTTTAAGCTACGGTCAGTGATCGATTACACAATTTATTTTGATATACTTTTTTTTTAATATCAAGGAAAATAATGAGAAAATATTAGTTTTCAAAAATAATAGGGGAAAGAAAAGTATCTGTTCGAAATGGATTTGATTCGGCCAATAATACGAAACAAACGATCATTATTTTCATAGCTTACCAGACAAAACAAATCGAAAAAAAAAGTTCCATTTTTTTTTGTTTTTAATTAATCTTAACAAAACCATATTGGATAAATAGAGGCTTCAGAAGAAGCAAAAATAAATTATCGTCTGAGCTCGTGTATTTTTTTATATGTCACGTAAATCTCTTATTTTGATCGAAAACGGAAATAGTTTTAAGACGCAGAGCAACAAGGAAAAATAAAAGGGTAAGTGAAAAAAAATGGGTTGTTAGTTAACTACAATATTTTCTGGAAAACTCCAAGAAGTAGCTTTCATCAAATTTTCGGTAGCGATCAGCGGAAATTCGCCAAGATCAAAATTGACGAAGTCAGCGTTTTTGAAGTACGCCCATCTCATACAGCGTTGCCGCTCGAAAACTAATAAAAATATCGAGGAAGGGAAAGAAAAAAAAATATAATAATAATAAAAAAGGGGCTTAATCTTCACTCGTTCCCCTTAGCTCAGTGATAAAATCTTTCGAGAGTGTGTTAAGTATATCGCTTCAAATCTCCTTCTTTCTCAAAGCCTGAAAGTTGGGATTGCGAAATGGGGCTAAAAAATAAATTGAGCGTAAAATAGAATTCCAGGTTTCAGCATTAAAATTTCAGCGACGACGTTTATGAGAAATGCAGAGGGAGGATTTGAATACTTCTGCAAGCAAATATTACTCTGAGCATTTGTTTAAAAAAAAAAAGGGAATCAAGATAGAAATAAAACAAAAGGTTTTTCCCCCTGAAGCTAGAACATTTTGCTCTTTGATTACGCATTAATTAAATGGCTTGAAAAGGGTGCACTTTCCCGCGCTTATCGAACGTTTCATTTTAACTGTGTTTCGTGTAATTGAATGCTTTTAAAATCGTTCTTACTTTTTTCCGTAAATTAAACATTAAAGCTGATGTATCAAAAATTCCCGTATCTGATGAAGGGCTTTGGTAATAAAGTAAACTGATTTGACAAATGTGTTTTGGAACTCTCGTGTTTTATGGAATGGAATTTAAATTTGAAAAAAAAAATCTTCTGCGTTGTTTTGTAAATTGTTCTAACGATGTCTTCTTTATTGAAGGATAAATAAAACAATTTATTACAACTATATTCTGAGAAAATTTAGTGAGCATAATGAATTTGCAATTATATCCATATCAATATTTTATAAAGCGGTTAGTAGTTATTGTTTTTTTTATGTACCTTTTTTACCAAATTACATATTGTATCTAATTACATTTATTTCTTTGAAATAGATGCGTTTTTCGATTGCTTAAAATATGTAACACGTCTTATAACGTAGTATTTACCTCAAATTATAAAATCACTTTTCAAAGGGGCAATTCTATACTTCTGAAATATTTCTGGCAATAGCTCCCTTAACATTATTTCTGGAATCGAAATCTGCATAATTTTAAAAAAATGTTCAAATGAGAATGGCTCAAGTCTGAGTGATATGTCACTAATTTTCACTTCATGTCATGTTAGAACTTTTTTTTTTGAGGCTTATATATATGCAAATATTTCTATTCTATCGATCCATATCATCTTAATACAGCCTCAAATCTATGTTTCCTCGATATAAGTTTTTATTTTACGAGATTTTCTTCATATTTCTTTTCTTCTAAGCGAATAGAGTTATGAGAGTCCCAAAATCCTATAATCGCAAACGATTTAAAATTTAATATAGTTATTTTTAAAATTTTGCCCTTAAAATATCTTATATCTAAAATCCAATAAAAGGAAATAAAGTTAAATATTATATCCAATTTCAGCTTCTGAAAAACTCGTAAAAATCAAATTTTGTGAAAACCTTGGCAAAGATTTCAATTAAATTTTCTTTCTTCTTCAGCTTTTTCGAATTCTTTAAAACACTAGAGATAGTGAGAATATTACCTTTTTATGTTCTACGATACAAAAAGCTTTCAAGTACAGAATTTCCTCGATAAAATCTTAAGTCATTTTGTAGATTTTATTTTATACTTATAAGAGCAGAATTCAGAAAATTCTGAAGAAAATTGGAATCCAATTTTATAAATGAAATTTTCCTTAAAGAAAAGAATCTCTCTCTCTCTTTCTTTCTCTCTGTATATATATATATATATTATTTTAGAAGTCTCCATAGACTTTTTTAAATATTTTTTCATTCTTTTAAGAGTTAATTTTCTAAAATATGTACTAAAGTTTTTTTCTTGTACATTATCAAACTTATGACATTCCCCATGTCGTGTCTTCGTTGTATTGAATAAAGAAGGCTGTATGATACAGGAACAAATCTTATTTAATGTTCTTACGTTCCACAACACAAGGGGTCACTTAAATAAACAACACACATCAATTATAGTTACAGAAAATAGCTTAAGGACTAAAAGGAGAGAAATAGGTATTCCCTGACTCCACGTGTACACGACTTTCTCCGGGGAAGATCCAGGGCAGACGAGAGAAGGAAGAACGAGTTCCAGGCTTCTCAAAAGAACAAGTGGTGCCCCCTGGCTAATAGTCAAGGGAAAGTAGAGTTTAAATGTAGTTGTTACAAGCTTTAGATATATAGTTCCTATATTTTCAATTTTCTCTAATTCAAGATTTAAAAGAATATCCTATCTGGGAGTTAAAAAATAATTGCTGTATTTCCATAAATTTATTGTTAGTATCTTCTGTTCTGTTTATGAAATCGTCATTTGTTTCTTAAAACATTTATACTTTTTATAAATGAGCCTCATTGAGTAAATAAAAAAGTTTACTTTTTGCTAAGAGAAGCTCAAAAGTACAAATTTCATTATTATTACACATCAATGTGTCTCAAATATTATTTTTTAAAAAAATTTTAAGACAATTGGAGATAAGGATTAATTTATTTCATTCATATCCCACTGCACAGAATGGTATCAGCAATGGTAAATGTGAGGCACGGTGAAACGATAAATACTATCAGGAGCTATTTTCAAAAAGTTACAAATCATTCCGAACGGAATACATTTGAGACGATGTATTACATTACGATACGATACATTTTATACATTAAGTAACAATTTTTTTTTCAAGTGGTGATATTTGGTCTTCTAATCGAGAACTAAACCTTCAACCAGGAGAGCTTAAAGCATTCCTTTTTGCATCAAGTTACAGTAGATCAATCATTCAACTATTATAACGAATAACACATTTCCGTGTGATCTTTTTAAGCCTAATTATTCTTGTGAAAGAGCGATCTTGCATAATTAAGTGCTTCCCAAAATCAAATGTAACTTTACCAAAAAAAAAAATAAATAAATAAAATCAATGAGGTAAAAAACTGTCCATAATAAGTACATGGATAACTATTCCATACTTATTGTTCTCTTTCTAACTAGCAATTATATTTAAGATACATAGATTTATGAAATTTAAAGAAAAATATAGAAGTTCCGTTTAATATTTAGACTAAATAAAAATGGTTTTTTAAAAAAAAATAAATATGGGAAAAAATTGTTTATATTTTGATTACTGGCGTGGTTAGCTGTGAGAGGGTCCTGCATCAAAATTTCTTCCCTGTTTTAAAATTCTTTAGAAAAATTAAAAACCTACTCCTTCTGTAATTATTAATATTTTAACCAGAAATTTTTTGCAATATTCTTAAGGATGTTCTAAACAAATTTAGGGATGGATTTTACAATAATTTAATTATTTTTTGAGAAGAAAAATAAAATGTTGATATGCATATTAAAATTCAACGAAAAAGCCAATATCTCCTACATTTTAATTTTTTTTAAATAAAAAGTATTCATATTACAGTAAAATAGATCCACACACAATTTTGTTACTTACTTTATATATAACACAAAGAAAAAATAGGAAGTGATTGGTAAATAATTGTGGAAAGAGTAGCATTTTGAACGCACTAATATATCGCAAGAAACAAGCTGAGAAAAACCACTTTAGAGTTTTTAATTCCGAAAAAGCAATTATAATAAGCTAAAATAAACTTGAAATGCCACTTTAAGACCTTAGTTATATATCTTTCTTTAAATAAATTGCATTTTCGTATTTTTTCAGCCCATACATTTGTATAAATGATCAATTTTTAGAGAGTGTTAATTGCACAAGAAAATTCAAGAAAAAAAATTTAAAAATATTTTTTTTCTGTCATGACAGAAATTTTAGTTTTTTTCTTCACCTAATATTAAAGTGTTATATTTGTTAGAAAAACATATGAGAAATAAGAATTGAAATTGTGAAATTTTTAATATAAAATGCCTTAATTCAAAAATTTTACAAGCACACATTTCACCAAGAAAAAAAATTATATTATCGTAATTCCTCAGTAATATTCTGCTTTTTTATTACACCCTTTTTTATAGTTACTATTTCTATTTTTAAAATAGATTTTGTTTTACCAAAACGCTTTTTTTTTTCTAAAAAGGGGGCGTGGTTGAATTGCTTAATTTGTTAATTTACATTTTTCAAATGAAGTTTTATCCAACTTTTAACTTTCCGACTTGTAAAAGTATTATATCAATCGAAAGATAATAACGCAAAGATTAAGATTTAATGAAAATAATGAAAAAAAATCCGACAGTTCAGTCATTTTTGAGGTGCCGATTCCTCTTAAAGGGGGAAAAGTTTGCTCAAGGCATAACTTGTTAGATTGAGGGAAAACATATTTCTCCTCCTTATTGTATGATTCAAGTGCTAGACGCATACAAATACCACGAATTATAGACAAGGGACGAATACCCTTGTACTACTATCTCAATTTCTTTATTTTCAAGTCTGTCAGTTATAAACCTTTGAATTCCATTATTATTTAACATGTAAACATCTCATGTTAGCCGCTCTGAAGTCTCTAATAGAATTAAAATCCATATCCATTACTCGACTAATACACCCTATTTGAGCACCACCCCTCGATTTTCACCTCAGGGTTGCTATGAGACCAGCATAATTCCAAATAATTACCACCAGGCATGAAATTAGCACAAATGTTGTTAATTTAGAGAAACATATCCACAGAATTAAGCAAGTCTCAAAAGTTAACAAACAAATCTTAAGAATAATATTCACAAAAGGCTAATACCTAATTAATTCATTTCTCAAATGTAACTCTTACATTTAAAGTAATGCTAAATTCAGAAAAGATTTATTTCAATTGTATCCTTGTGAATAGCTCAGTGTTTTAACGTTGATTTCCCAAACGAACTCTTTACTTGGTTAATTACACCCTTGTAGCTCGTACGCAACCGTTATGCACGAATCTTTTCTTTAATGAGAACAGTTACAGTTCAGACTGAAATGCTTCTACTTAGAATTAAGATGCCCATTATATTTTCATATTGAAATATCCCTATTTGTACAGATGAGATGAAACAAGTCCTCTTACAAAAGAGAATGGAATACTTAAGATACGAGTTCTGTTGATTCTTGTACCAAATTAAATGAATAATACCTAAATGAAACGTTGTAAAATATGCAAGAGAAGAAGTTTATTTGTTAAGAAACTATAGCACTATATAAGCAAATGGAATGAAATTTTAAAATTTAATACAATACTTGTAAATTTACTAGTGCTTAAGACATTAAACTTACCTGAATTTTTCCTTGTTATATCGTTCTATTCCATATTAATTATCGCATACAAGTTAAAAAAATCGGAAGAAATAAAATTACGTCTCAAAAAGAATTATTTTGTTGAACGATATAATGAAAAACTAAATTCGATACATATTTTTTTTAGATTCAAATAATTGTTTTCACTTATCAGGTGCAATTCCCCCTAATATGAAAGAAAAAAATAGATAAATTTCTATTGTTGGTTTAAATATTGAAAATACAATGGCATTTTGATACTAACGTAATAT
>BMAV01003034.1:384888-405088 GCA_019973955.1 Trichonephila inaurata madagascariensis
CACATCCGCTCGTCTACGTGAAATATGGTGGTATTGGGGAGTGAATCACCTAACTTTTTATCGGCAGTTAAGGGATTAGTTGTAAAGCTACAAATTATCAAGATAAGTGTTAATAAAGCCCATGGGGTCAAGAGTAATTATGAAACTTGTTGTTAAACTAATTATAAAATACGTTGTGTACAGTTCTGATACATTTATAAGTGTCTTATATTAGTGTAAACGTGTATCTTATTTTTTATTGTGTCAAAATGTATTTTCTTTGTTTACTTTCAATAAATTAATAATTTTTTTAAATAATCTTTTTTCGACTTTTCAATATGCTCACTCCCCCCCGTAGAGTTAACGCGCCCGCCTAGGGGGGCGCGCCCCACAGTTTGAGAAACACTGAGGTAGCCACATCATAAACAGCAGTCACTCGCTGAAACTGAGTCAGTATTACTTGGTTGTTGAAAAAAAACGAGAGGTAGCTTGCTGTTAATCCCTAACTCCACGTATTTGCTTTTAGGCACTGATAGTTGTGTCTGAGAACTGTAGAAAGTGTGAAAACCTTCTGGGATTTCTTGTGGGGTTTTTAGTGCTGCATCCTATAGTTTAAGGATTGATTTATTATAAATTGCATCGCTCTTAAGAAAATATTTTAGTCTTAGAGATTGATAGCATAAAATCCCCGATCCCCGATCTTCGTAATAGTACGGTATAATTCATATTTTAAGAATTCAGCAACACAGTAAGCTGATTGGTTAAGTAAAGTTTTCAATAATAATTTGTTTTTCAAAATATTACCAGAATCAGGTAGAATTGGAAGAAGATATTTCATATTTCATAAAATATACTAAAATAATGCTGTAAATTTTTAGTCAAAAACTTGTCCTTTGCTGCTATAAATTAATTTAAAAATAAATATGCCTGTTAAATACCTTTTACATTTAGAATATTCTCTATTTTAAGTACTTTTTAAATATTCTTTGTTAAATGAAATATCCTATCGTAAATATTTATTGAAATAAAATGATAAATTTTCATTACTACAAATTCTTCTACATTCTAACAAGAAACAGATACACAATACGATATTAAAATTCAAAACAAAATAAATTTTTAATGCATTTGAATGACTAAAAATACTACTTTAAGCGCCTATTGTACTCTTAATACGTAGAAATATTTAATGAAAAATTTATTTATATAATAATCAGAAGCATTTTTTTAATTCCTATGGAAAGATAAAAGTGAAAGAGCGGAATATTTCTTTCAAAATAAAATGCGAATTTAAAACTAAATGCATACTAAAGATTATTAAAGATTGTAATACGTTTGAAGTTACTCATACGAAATTTTAAATCAAAATTTATAGTAAACAGTATAAATAAAAATGAAAAAAATATGTATGTATGAAATATAAAAAGAAAATTTAGACGTGCCTTTCTGTATAAAAGTCAAAAACACTACTTTTATTCCTATAAGTTATATAAATATTTTCTTTCATTTTTTTTATTTGTTCTTTCAGGAATGTTTGCTTAAAACTGTTTTAGTTTTATTCAAAATCCTAAGACATGAAAATATAATGTTTAACATTTGGTTATATGAATTATTTTTTTCTTGAGAGAAAATGAAAATATATCTATGATAGCATTAAAACAAAACTAACTTATCATAATCACCAGAGATTTAAAAAAGAACTTCAACTTATGGTTGCAACGAAAAGTCAAAATAAAATAAATGTTCCTGTTGTATAAGGGAATATGAATATTTTAAGATGGAACACACAAGATTTTCAAATAAAAAAGAACAAATTTAAAGCTTAGTAAAATGATAAAAATAGCTTTAGACAAAAAAGTCAAATAAAAATAGCCAAAATAAAAACAGAACAAAAAATAGTTATTAAGAAAACACACACAAAAAAACCCCGATTCAATTGATAAAATTCAGTCGAAAAATCAAATCTAATTTTTTTAGCCTAAATTATTCTTTATAAATTTTTCTACAATCTCACAAAATTTGAAAGTTCTAGTTTTAAGAATCTCAGATTTATAGTAACTTTTATGTTCATTTTTGTCGACATCACAATGACAAATAAAAACTTTAAGCTGATTTATCTCAGAAAGAAAAAATAACTAATTTGTCTTCATTTAAAATGTTAAGGCATTTTTTCTATTGTTTATTTATTTTTTATTTATCCAACGCCCGTGCTTGGCTTCTTGACCATTTGACGCCGAGGCTCCCAGTACCGACTGACGATGTCCTCAGCCGGGTATTCATCGAGTTTAGTGCATTGGAGCATGTGGTCGTCATTTATTCTGGCATGGCCGCAGAGTAGGTAGGCCTCGTTAGCCGCCATGCCAAGCCTGTGGAGGTATACTCCCAAAAATTCATGTCCGGTAGTTAAGCGAAAGCGGGCAGCATCCTCGGCTCTCTCCAGGTGCCTAGGGATTGGGCCCACAGTGGCCAGAGTTTCCCATGGCTTTCCAAAACTCTTCGTTTTTGGGGTCATGGCAGTATATTTGCTAATGTATGAGGAGATGTGTTCTTTGCTCTTCTGAGGGTCAAGGGGACTTCCAGTTGAGTCGACTGCTCTCTGCTTGGATCTTTTATGCGGGGATCCCAATATGACTTAGGACCCAATGTAATGCCGCAGTTCAGCCATATGAAATGAGTTACGCAACTTAAGTTCAGCACTGAATTGTGTTAAGGCAGTCAGTCGGTGTATTACAGTTTAAAGCTAAAACTGCAGCTTGGAAGTCTATGAAGAAGACAACTTTTGCAGCAGCTAGGCCAACAGATAATAATTGCGTTGTAGCTTCACAGACAGCCAAGACCTCCTCATCGTAGTTGGTGGCGTTCTTTCCCACGGCCAATGAGCCCTCAAATAGCAGAGAACCATCCTACGCCGGCTACGCTTGTTTCTGGCAGGTATGAGCCGTCAGTGTAGATATGGAGATATTCATTTGCTGGATATCTTTCTTCGATTGTTTCCAGAGGGCTGGAGTTAAGTTCTTCAGAAATGGCATCAGCTTTATTTGATGTCATGTTAGTTAGGTTGAGCCATTTAGATGGAAGGGCAGTAGCGACTTTGAAGTAGAACTGTATAGAACAGGGAATGGGGGCGAACCTTTATGGATCATACGTGACGTCAAATAATTTTGACTTGTGATTATTGGGAAAATGATAAAACTTAATACTAACAACTCAAAACTCTTTATTTACTACGAAAAAATACCTTTGTACCGTATAGTTGTAAATGTCTTATTTGTACATTTCAATTCAAATTAAATAACATTAGTATGACTTCTGTTGTTGCAAATTGTGTGGATAACAAATAGCTTTTATTAGGATTATAAGATGTTACTTTTAGTAAAATGCATGCTGAATCGGAGTCATCTGCCAAATGGTTTCTAAGCAATTTATTATTTTTGCTGCGGTTTACTTTTTTGACAAGAGGATTTGTGATTTGTCTCAAAATGCCGTTTTACAGACGATGTTCTTCATATTATTGTTCCAGAACATAAAACACACACCGCTTTGTCGCCTTTACTAATCATACCATATTTCTAGATTCTTTGTTTGAAATTTTCTGTTACACTTACTATCTTGCACTTTTGCTAAACTAGCCATGTTAAATAACAGTTAAAAATCGTAAACATAACACAAATAAATTTTAAAATACTGTTGTGTCGACGAAATTGACTATGCTATGCTTAGACAAATTTTCATCAAAAAAGCAACTGTAGTCCAATACATAACTAAGACAATGACTAAGAGACATAACAAACGAGTGTGCACCTCGCCAACCTGCAAATGATCATTTGTGCTTGTTAGTAATATTTCATAGTGAATTTTATAATTTTGAAATAAAATGCAAACCATTTTCATCGCTGACGTGCCCAAAATATTGTGTCGAGTCCCGTAGATGGCACGCGTGCCACTGGCTCGCCATCCCTGGTATAGAAGCACGGAGAGTCATTAGAAGTGGAAGTTGGTGTTTTTTCATAAGTTCCACATGTGAAAGTGGAGAAGTCTGGGTCTTGAGTCTCTGTGTTGCACATCTGTACTCATTCCAGTACCTGCAATCTACTCTTCTGGCCCTGTCCCAAATTTGAAAGTGAACTTGTCTCTACGACTATCAAGAGGCTCGATGCCGGTCTGGAGTTGTATTGAAATAATTGGAGTTGATTTGGCTCCAATGGTTATAATTCTGAGAGTGGTGTTCTGAACGACGTCGAACTTTTTCAGGTTGGTTGTATTTGCCAGGGTCACAACTTCATAATAATAGTCCAACACTGGACTTTTTTTTTTTACTTTTTTCTATTGTGCCAAATACTTTAATATTTTTTTCTAAATATTGCTATATGCTATATACATAACAAAAGTTAGTATGTATTTTTTAATCAAAGTAATACTTATATTTAAAAAAAAATAGTTGAAATTAGAATTTATGCATTTTTTAATAAGTTTCAATAAGTATTTATGAAAAAAATATTTAAAGAATATTAATCATATTATCATGAAACCCATATCAAATTTTGTTATGAATAGCTTGACGTACTTGTAAACCAAGTTTCCTGTGTGTGAGTCAATTATTGTAGGAGAAGTAGCACTTTAAAATCACCTTATAAATTTTAAAATTTTTCTTAAAAAAATAAGGGGTTAGCTATTTGTTGTACTTTGAACGCGAAAGCAGTTTTACATAATGCATGTAGATAGGGGGCAACCAAAAACCTTTTGAAAACCATTATATCAAAGATTTTTGAGTAAATAGTACCATGTTCCCTAACAAGGATTCTTAAGCATATATTTTAATAATAACCATGAAGAGAATGAATCAAAAAATGAACAACTTATTTTATTCAAATGCATCATATGCCTATTTTTAGAAGATATTCTACTTTATTCCCATTATTTTGCTAGAATTGAAAAGGAATAAACATCCACATGTATTATACTTCTAAAATTTTCACATGAATAAAAATAGATCCGAAAATGTTTTTATCTTCACCGTGAAAAATTGGAATCCCCTTTCCTTTTACACGTATAATCGAATCAAATCTCTGTCTTTCAATGTCCTTTTCGTATCGGAATTTCCCGAAGTAGTTTTGCAAAGACATCTGAGAACCTCGTTTGATCCTCCAATGTTTCGAAATCCCAAAATTCAGTAAAAGAGAGCTGGACTTGGCATTGAAATCGAAAACTGCACAACTTTTTCTGTCTTTTTTTTTTCTTCACACGCAACAACTAGAGATCTTCTTCGTCTTTTATGTAATAGATTTTCGACAAAACACAGTGAGAACAATTCTCTTTTCCACTTCAGTCTTTGTAGTGCGATACTATTGTCTGTTGAATGAAACTTTAGTTCACTTACTTTGTTGCCAATTCCTTTAATGAAATTCTTACAGTTATAGAGTTATAGGATAAAAAAAGATTTTTTTCTGCATTGACTTTTTCTATGAAGTAAGGTGAAATAATTTTTAAATTGCAGATATTTAATTTATTCATTTTAATTCTTATTTGAAAAATATTCATTATATATAATAAACAATCTATCATATCTATTCAAAATCTATCATAGCAAGCCTGATAACTCAAAGCGTTATTAAATGTATTTCTATAAAACTTTTTGAACCTCATATTTAAGTTATTTTCTGGAGAATGTATTTAAATATTTCTTATTGTATAAAAACTTTTGGAGTTATGGCTTGTTATTTAAATAATGGTCTCATAAAAATGTCACATTTCTTATAATGTTTACTCAATCAGCTCTAAAATTTTCAAATTTCAATAAAATATTACAATTTTAGTACCTAATTTGTCATATATATATGCACCTTTGTTTTAGTAATACTTTTACTAATATGAGTTTATTACTTTTTTTTTTGTAATTCCTTTGAAATTTTACAAAAATATTGCTAAAATTTCACTTATGATTATGATTTTTGTTAAATTTAGGTAATTTATTTCAAATATTGTTAGTTTAATATTAGTATTTATTTGTATTGAGTAATAAAAAAAGCATTTATAATGATTAAATATACTATTTTTAAAAAAAATACTCCGAACGGGTTCGAATACCTTAAATACTTGAAGAGAGTTGCATGTACTCTACTGTTTGTATTTGGCATTATATATCTGTGCGAGAAAGTATTTTCTCATACGGAAAATATTTTAAATATTCATCAGATTCATTATCAATATTCAATCATAATTTCATCACCCCCCTCTATACAATAACAATGTATTCAATTCAATAATACTACGCTTTCACGCTAAGGCTACAATACTACTGGCGTATATAAACATCTCGCTCAGTCACAGTGTTAACTGCCTCGGACGTATATATACGTCTTTCCGAAGTACGATCTTTTCTGTGCACTGCCATCCATAAAATTATTCCGAAGGCTTTGGATTACATCAAAAGGACCTTGACAATGCTTGCGAAGGATTTACTTATTTCAGAGAATTTGCTTATTTACAGCCTTTTCTCCCCTCTCCCCAATACAGCACATACGCGTACCTACAAGGAAAATGTTGGCATTGGGGAGCGAATCGCGTAACTTTTAATCGGCAGTTACAGATTAATTATAAACCGTACAAATTATCAAGGTAATTGTTAATTTTTGTATATAATTTTATATATGACAAGCGTATGTGAGGGCACTGGTAATAATTAAACTTGATCTTAACTTACAATTGCTGAATTAATTATAAATACATTGTACAGTACTAATACATTTATAAGTGTATTATATCTGTGTACATGTGTATTTTAATTTTTAATTATGTCAATGTATTTTGTTTGTTTACATTCAGTAAATTAAACATTTTTTAAAATAATCTTTTGTTTTCAACCCCCCCCCTTTTTTTTAGAGTTATAATGCATCCTAGGGAGGTGCCCCATAGTTTGAGAAACGTTGACTCAGTAGGATGTTTTACAACTGAACGTTCAGAATTGTGCGAAAGTCACGAACTATACCCCTGGTATTGCGATATGAAGTACGGTGATACAGGAAAAAAAGATCGCCTAAAAATGTTTATTTTTTATTTGACTTCATTGAAAAAATACTCTTATAATACATTGCTTATTCTTATTTTAATAAAAATGTTTCAAAAATACATAATATGTGTACGTTTTTAATATTTTAAGTTTGAAGGAATAGTTATATTTTATGTTTTTATTTTAATTATTATCCTTAAATGATGCAAAATTAATTTATAATAAAACTGTAAAATCTGTATTAAGACCTCTATTGCCTAACTCTGTATGCATTGCCGCAGAAATCAGATTGTTGCAAATATTTTTTATAACGCGGCACCCTGAATCGTATTTGTAGATTGGTTTAATACACCATAGCCACACAAGACTGCTGGTCACTGGTGTAAACTTTTCCTGCTCTATTTTATGCATAGTTTTCCTATCTTGAGAAAAAGAAATATAATGTTGTACTTTTTATAATACTTGTAGTTATTAGTGTTAAAAAATTACTTTTAATATGCTGTATTAAAATGTGTGCTAATATCTGTTATTAAAACAATTTTAAATATAATAAAGTGCATTCGGTTCATCTATGAAAACGAAATGTGTTTACTTTTTTAGCTTAACTTGTTTTTGTACGGGCATTAAATCTTTTTGATGTCAGTAGAGCAAGGTCAAAAATTCAATATGATTATTTAGTTACTTTATAGATACTAATAAATTAAATTACATTATCTACTTAGTAAGAGTTCTCTTAAGAAAGAAATGTTGGTAGAATCCAGGAAATGCTGTCATGATCTAAGCTGATTAAAACGACCATGATCTATTTCCTTGGTTGCTTTTAACTTCAAAGTACTTTATACATTATTAGCTCTTCCAAAAAAGCATAGTTCCTTTCCATCGCTATAACTTCTAATCATCCCTTGAAACGGGTAAGTAAAGAACTTCACATCTCTAAGTTCAGTAATGTAAAAAAACATTGATCATTTTTTTTTATTCCTCAAAATTCTTACCTATCAAAGAATAATGCATTAACAAGCAAAGTTTTCGACAAGTGCTAAAGTTTAAAATCTGTCTCTTTGAATTCGTCGCTTTTATTTTATTTTATTGGGTTGAACAAACCTAAAAGAAGAGTGTCAATATGCATCATTATTTTGTGATTTAATTGCTCATAATCTCGAACGAACATTTTTTCTCTTTTCAAACTCTGTTAACGCCGGGACAATAGTTTTAACTTTCGAATTGAATGGAATTACATTTTAAAGAATAAATTTTCAAAGTGTTTAAAAAATTTTAGTATAAAAAGTAACTCGTAGCAATTTTTTTTTTTTTAATTAAATATTGTGTATATTTTACATCAAAGAGGTTTTTATAACCCGAATACTTTAAATTTTCTTAACACTTATTTGTATCAAGAAATTCTAAATTGAATGGATTAAATACTAATTTGTACATATATAGATTGATACTTAGCAGTTATTAAATAATATATAGAAAATATTCATACTTCCAAGTATTTTCTACACTTAATTGCTTACATATTCAATTTATAAATGGCGTCCCAGTAGCTCTCAAAAAGTATATTGCAATAATTTTTATCTTTAACTTTAGTATTACAGTATAGACAAGCACAAAAATATTCTGATGCTACTCCTATAATTTTAAATTTAACTTAATATACTAAGTGTATAATTATTTTAGTAAAAATAACTTTTTACTTATTGCTATGCTACAATTTTACCTCCATTATAATAATTTTAAATCTGTATTTGGATCTTGAATCTGACATAAACGCTTATTGTTCATTTATTCATCGGGATCTGAGCATTTCTTTAAAGCGTCTTTGTGTAAGAGTTACCTTTTTCATATAATGGATTAAAAGCTTCCATCCATTATTTTCAACAGGTTTTTACTCAGTATTATAAACAAAAAGGGGGAGGGGAGTTGGTGAGCTATAAAATTGGTTAAATCCCACTTTTAAAAAAATAAAAAGAGAGAGCTGTCCTCAGTCAGCATTTTTTATAATACTGCAGCATGCATCTCTTAAAGTTTTCAATGTCTGCATGATTCCTTTATCATTGATTTTGAAACGTAACTCTTTTCATAAAGTTATGCCTATACATATGTATTAGATGAAGTAATTAAATTTTATTTTTTAATTCAGAAGAGATATACACTAAACTATGCTTTCAGGGATATGCTTATGTTACATTCCTAAGAGCATATCTTAGTGTAATCTCATTATGAATCAAATTTAACATTACAGCAAAAATTCTAATAAATATTAACACTACAGCAAAAACTCTAATAAATATTAACACTACAGCAAAAATTTTAATAAACATTAACACTACAGCAAAAATTCTAATAAACATTAACACTACAGCAAAAATTCTAATTTTATTTCTAAAATTCAAAATATGTGAAAATAAAAGTAACAACTCTTGCAATTCCTATGCATTAAAATAAAAGAGAAATTATTTTTAATGTAATTTAAATAATTTTATAATAGAGACCACATAGTTAATTAAAACAATATTATTTATCTCGTGTTTCAATGAAATAAATGGTTTGCATCAATACAAGTGACATCAGATAGCAATCATGATGACTCGAGTCTTAAGCAGATTGCAGAAAACACACAATCTTTTCTTTTATCTTCAAAGATCTAATGAATGAATACAATTTGTTTCACGCTTTGACATAATTAAGAGCATTTGCAATGCTTCTCGCATTAATGTGCATTTCATCCGAGCAAGCCTTCCGCAGGAGTTTAAATGTTTCTGTGTACAAAAGACGATCTGTTTATAAATTAGAGCGAAAACTTCCTGAATGATTCAAGTACACCGCAATTCGCGACGATTGTCAAGCAGTATCTTTTGATTAATTGACAGTGATTTTCATACCAAACTGTTGCCAAAAAGACCATTGTAGAGGGAAAAAAGTAAAAGTTTTTGTATTACCGACCTGGTGTTTTCTTATCGAATATTCTTCTCGAAATTGGTTTGGTTTGTCATATGTGCATCCCTACTTGCATTACTAAGATAATATTTGAAGAAAAGTAAAAAAAATCGTGAATTTCATACTATGCTTATTTATAAAAATCATATACACAGCCTCATCATACGCCTTAAGTTACCCAACTACGATCGGAACCGTGATTTTGAAAAAGCGTACAAACGAATATATTTATTTAAATATGTAGTCTCACATAAATTAGAATACTTGAATCAAATTATTTAAAGAACATTATATTACAATGCAAAAAATTATATTTAAAAACAATATTTTGGCAAAAAATTTACATAGAATAAACTATTTGCAAAACATTCTTATTTTAAGAAAAATGCTTTTATAATAGTAATACTTTGCCTATATATATATATATCTCAGACCTCTGTACAGAGCCTGAACTAGGAATTTTGTAATACATAATTTAGATGTGGATTTATCCCTATTTTAATACATCAGAGTGAAAACATTTTAGCAAAAAAACACCGATTGTTATTTCAGTTGGTAGTAACTCTGAACTGGTAGTACTGTGAATTTTTCATAAATCCTAGTTCAGGCTCTCTGGAGAAGTCTTAAGTAAATATAGGCAAAATGTTATTATTACAGAAACATTTTTCTTAAAAAGGAGAATGTTTTGAAAAAAAGTAATTCTATGTTTGTGTTTGTTTGTTTTTTCCAAAATATTGCATTTAAAAATGTTTTTCTTGTAACAATATTCTTAAAATAATTTTATAAGTGAATTCTAATCTAAGTGTCTAAATATTTTTAAAAATATTCATTATACGCTTTTGCAAAATCATGTGTTTCTGAACTTTGTCGGATATCTTAACTTAAAAGCCCGAGAAAATACTCGTGTGTATTCACATCTATATTTATAATAATAATTTTTAATGACAATCTAATGTAATATACAAAATATGATGCTCATAAATAAAATATTCATAATAATCTATAGTCCTATTCCGTTATAATGGATAATATAATGCTCATAAATATGACTTTCATATTAATAATCTGTAGTCCTAAACTAATATAAAAGACAATACTTGTATAATATTCACAATTAAAAATTTATATTCATACAGCTTAAAATATCGCTAAGAGAAAAAAAAATATTAGAAATTTAGACAATCTTTTCACAAAATAATTATTAAATTAAAGGGTTAATATTTTTAGTTTCACATGTTAACATAAAAATTGCCTTTGAGAAACACATGTACTCATTTGGCCAGAAACATATCATATAGGTAACTATATTTTTTATATATCATTTCAATGCTAAATTAGACTTGTTTATAATTAATAAATTTAAAACATTAAAAATTAATGTTTAAAAAAATGTTTAATTTTTGGCGTAAGTTTTGCCCCATGGAATATATAAGAACCTGTTTAAATAATTTTTACATTGTATATTTGGAATATATTAATAGGATGGCGATTATTTATTGAATTTAACAGACTTGCAAATAATCTATCAAGAAGTCTTAAGGTAGCTTTTAATCATTGACTTTTTAAACAAAAATGAACATTCTTAAAAACCATTTCTCCATTTTATTAAAAACTTTTTAGGAATAAAAGATTAATTTATCATAAATAAAACATCTTTTAGATTTTTCAAGCAAATACTTGAAGTCTGTTCTTTTTTTCACATCTAAGCTTAATACAAGATAAAAATGCTTTTCAATTAAAATTAATCAGAGAAAAACCATTCCGGTATTGAAGGGTTATTTGTTTTTAAAATGAAATATATAATCAAATTCATATATTCATTCCAATTCATTAAATTTTCTAAAATTTGTCTAAAAGTTTTAAATTTTATATAACATAAAAATAGAATGTACTACAATCATCAACCAAAAATATAATTCCAATTATGAGTATTCGATCATATTTTATTTGCATATAACTTAGAAACCAAAAAATTCAAGTACCTTTTTTTAAAATTTACAATTTTTAAAACGTTTTACCTCTTTTGTGCAAATATTAGTTTTTTGAATTTTCATATATATTATTTTTAAGTAATGATTTATTAAAGAAAATTTTGGTAAAGGATACAAAAAAATTATTTTTTTGCAATTCTTTTTGAGATTTTATTAAATCTCTTTCATGTCTAAAATAAAGGTTTTCTAATAAACAATTTGCATATGAAACTCATATTTATAATGAACTTAAAATTTGTAAATATTTTTCAACTAAATGTAATATTTTTTAAAATTTATTTTACAATTTTTATTTATTTATTTACTTTTAATTCAATACATTGTAATTGGTATTTTTAGGAAATGAATACATTTTTAGGAATACTTCTGTTAAAAATCAATGCATGATAATTATATCACAAATATGTAACATACCTACATATTGAATTTTTCTCTTCAGAAATATAAAATAAGAACTATTTATTTAGATGCGAAGCAAGAACAATCAATCGGACATATTTCCTCCTCAGTTTTAAATTTACAAACTCATAGTACAAAAACACGATTATCGATAATCCTAAGCAGAATTATTAAGGTATCCGACTACGTTCGGAACCGTGATTTTGTAAAAGCGCGTAAATGGATAATATTTATGATATTTAGTGTCACTTAGATTAGAATACATGTATACAATTGTTTTAAGGACATTATGACAAAAAAATTATTTAAATATAATATTTTGACAAAAAATTAACTTAGAATAACCTTTATTCCAAATGTTCTCCTTTTGTAAAAAATGCTTCTATTGTATTAATATTTTGCCTGTATTCAGCTCAGACCTCTCTACAGAGGCTCAACTAGAATTTTTGAAACGAATAACTCGGAAATCGGTTTATCCTTGTTTTACGAAAACAGAAGGGAGAAATTTTAAGAAAATACGCTGATAATTATTTCAAATGGTTGTAACTCTGAAAATAATGTAAGTTTTTTTAAAAATCATAGTTGAGCCTCTGTACATAGGTCTGAGCTATATACACACAAAATATTAATACAATAGAAGCATCTTTTACAAAAGGAGAAACATTTGGAAAAAAAGGTTATTCTAAGTAATTTTTTGCCGAAATATTGTATTTAAATAATTTTTTGTCATAATGTCCTTAAAACCATTGTATACATGTATTCTAATCTAAGTGACACTAAATATCATGAAAATTATCCATTTATGCGCTTTTTTAAAATCACGGTTCCGAACGTAGTCGGATACCTTAAATTATTCAGAACCACTACAAATTTACAAAAATGTTTAACATTTAATCCAATTTCACTTTAGTTTTTCGTAAATTTAATTTTCAACGCGCAGCATTGTTACAAATGCCAAACGATTTCATTCTGATGTATGTAATATCGGTCCGAAACATTTTATCCTTTCGGAAGTATAGAAGTCATCAGGGAACTACAAAAGGGGGAAGGCTAGTATAAAAACTAAAGTCCCTCCACAACACTTGAGGGAAACATTCAGTCTTCAGTCACAAAAGAATTGAAAAGACTTTCACAATCCGTGGCTGCAAGACAAGAAAATGTAACTTTAAAAAGAAAGAGATTTGGCATGAAATATAACATCATCATAGCACTCCGAAAATGTAAAATGGATTTTTGTTCTTCTATATTCAAAGAAACAAGCTCATTTAGTTTACGCATCGGAATGTATTTTGTGCATGCTTACATCGAGAAATGAAAAATTTCCATGCAAAGCGAGTTTCTGAGTTCGAAATTTAGAGAATTGGGGAAAGAAAGAATGCGTTTTCGTTTTTGACGAGGCATTTCACTTATTTGATCAAACTGAAGTCGAAACTACTCCAAGTCTGGTGGAATAACTGAATTATTTTATTTATTCTTTTTTCGAACTCAGAAATATCCTCAAAATGAAACCATGATTCTGAATCTCATTATACTAGGATATCGGAGTAAAAAAATATTTTATGGTTTAGAAGCTATTTCATTGTTTATTATCTTAACAAAAGAGTTAGTTCTCAAAAATTGGATGCCCATCTTTTAATTCATTATATACTAATACAAATTCATGTAGTTAACTAAATTAGCTATCAAATTTAAAATGCTAAAAAAGTAAAATATTCAACTGATGAGGATACTGAAGGCTTAACAAGAGAAACGTATCTAACGAAATTAGTTCAGAGTGACAGTAGAGCCATATACCAAAAATTTAGTTTTTTTTTTATACCACCTTCATTATCAGATAACAAAAAAAATTAGTTAGTAAAACACTTTCACAATTAAGAACTAAATAAAAGATTTATTTATTCATAGATTGAATAATTATTCATAAAGTAATTGAGTCTGTATATTGATTTAATCATCTCTGTGTATTCTTCCTTTTAAAACTTAATAAAAAACAATAGTGGTCCACTAATGAGTAATATAAGTATTTCAATTTACTTATATTTACCTTGGAATAAAAAAATAAATTATAAATAATTTGTTGTATTCGCAAAATAATTTAAATAATTTTAAATTTTTAAGTTATTTTCTATTACTATATATATTAACTACCTAAAATATGTAGTCGGACACCGATTTACTGATCCCCTATTTAACGAATTTTTCTCTTTCTCCAATGAAAAGAAAAGCAAAACTTCTATTTAACAAATAATAAACCCCGATTTAATCCAACAGCCGAGAATTTTTTTTTATTACTTTGTATTAGAAAAAAATTGAGTTTCTTTTCAAATAACATATTTTTTTCCCTCCGACTTTCTTGTAGACTTTCTTGTAAGACTTTCTTGTAAGCAGCAAATTTCGAAGAGAAAGGGTGCAACCTATTATTAGACTTTATTGGTGTAGATGAGTCATGAGTGTAACTTATCGCGTGAGTTTTGAGTGGGACAGGAAATTCCTTCCTAAAACTCCTATTAAATCTGTTGCATTTCCTAATACTTTACATTTTTTGGAAATTGTGAAAATGATGCAGCAAGATGTAAATGACGCAGTATTTTGACGCATAAAGAAGAAAAAGAACTCTTTTGAGTTAGGAATCGAAACGATAGTAAAACAACTATCAGTCAGTACTTTAAAATTTCCAGTTAACTGGTGCATAATAATTCGCCAAAAGTATTTTTAGTTCTTGAATAAAGAATGTGTAATTCCTAATTATGAATATTTTTTTAGTGGTGGCTTATTATAGAATTTTCAAAGGATAAGTGTTAAAAATTTGTATATTTTTAAACCCCGATACTACGAATAATCTCAAATTAACAAATAAAACGTTCGATCCGGGTGAGTTTGTTAAATCGGGCTCCGACTGTACTCAAGACATGAAAACGATGAATTAGCTTTTTTAACAGCAGAATAAATAACGTTAACACAAAGCAATATAATAATTAATCGTATTAAGTAAGATGTTTTTATGATTTGGGGTCCAAAACACAAAAAAATGTGTTAATATTTAAATAATATAAGTCATTAAAAACTATCTTATTTAACCCCGTTAATGCCGCCAGCGTATATATACGTATATCAGAAATATGATCCTTTTTTTTGAGTGTGTGTTGCTATCAGGGAAACTATTTCGAATGTTTTAGAATGCAATAAAATGAGATTGACAGTGTTTGCGAAAATGCTACTTATTTCAGAGAAAAATGTATTTACTTATGGCTTTCCCCCTCTCCCCCTCCTCCAATTCACCACATATGCGTGGCTATAATCGCATAGCTTTTAATCGGCAGTTAAGAGGTTAAAAATTAGATATTTTATTTACTTTTTCATTCTTTAACCAGCATGTTTAGTAAATTTAATTCTATGGTAATGGTATTTATCCACATGTATACCAAATAAAAACCAACACAACAGCTTTTTGAATCTACTTTAAAATGAATTTCAGCCATAAATTTCACATCGCAATAATAATCGCGATTAATATTCCTAACATAATGTGTTTCCAAGTTTGAATATATTTATCTTTGAAGCAATTACATAACATTCATAAAATAAAAAGAACATATTCCTCGTAACTGTATTGAAAAGAGACTTTGTTTCTCATCATTTTCTTCAAGACCGAAGTAATTAATTAAAACATTCTCACTGAAATGTTTCGGTAAACTGTCCTAAGCAATAGTTCCTTTCCATTTATAAAATGAATAAATAATCAGTACGCGTCAGAAGTGTTAATGCTTTCTTACCTTTAGAATTTATTTTCCGTGAAGGTGGCTGTTACTCAAACTCTCTTAGGCGTCACGCAGAGTTAAGAGGTTTGCAAGGAATAATTTTGTGTTCAGTCGAATTCTCGTTAACGAAGAAACAAATTTTAGAACGATTTTTCGAAGAATCTATATTTAAAAGAGTTGTTCTCTTTCTACTATTCGCTTAAATATACATTCTTTACTTTGAAATTAAATTGAAAAATGTCATTTCCAACCTTTATTTTATCAAAATTAATGATATATTCAGTTTTAAATCATGGAACTATAACAAATACATCTATGTAAAAATCGCAATTAAAAATTTAATTTTAGCTGTAAATAAGCGAGGAAGCTTTTCACAAAAATATTATCTAACTCCAATAGAATTTTAAACTTTGTAAGGTTTCATAGGATTAAAGGTTTATCTTTTTAACATGTTCTTCCCTCAATGCAAAGTTTATTAATTTTGAGTTATTTGAAAATAATATTAAGTTAATAGTCTTCAAGCAATTTTGTATTTGAAATAAATTAAATCTCTTGCTGTTATCAGCTTCAATTTAAATTAGAACTGTTGGAGTAGAATCCATTGCGATACTATAAACTGTTCTATTATTGTTCGGGTTACAGTCAAACAATAAATTAAAAAATAAAAAACTTTTTTCAAGCCTACTTATACTCCATTACATGTTAATCGTCAATCCAACTTATTATTCAAAATCTAAAATGTACTCTTTACAGATTTTACTTTGTAAATAGCTCAATATTCTGGTCAGTTTCCTTAGTTTACGTTTACTTTTAAGAGTTATTTTTCCTTATTTATTTCAACTTTTTTGTTTTAAAAACGGAATGCCTTACAATATTTTCAATTAAATTGTAGAAAATGATAAAGCATGTTAAAGTAAGTATAAAATTTGTTAAAATATTTTTTTCTTAGAGGAATGAAACTTTTGTCAATGTCACTTGATTAAACTTGTAAATATAACTTATTTTACCTTGTAATTATTAACTTAGTTTAATGGATATAAATATGAAGTTTATTTGCGTAATTTCCGGTTCTTAAAAATTTATCTTGCTTGACATACATTTCTTACGTGGTAAAAGAGTTGTCAAATGTTCAAAAAGGAATGTTTTCTGATAAGAAAAAATAAGAAATCTTTATATAAATATCTGCAAAAAGTGTGAAGAACTTACCACGACATTTTTTTCAGAAGTAATGATTATGCATATAGAATGGGCTTAAATATATAAAGAAATAAAATATTGAAAACAGAGAATATATATTTAGTATTCAAAATAAAAAATGTATAAGAAAGAATTTGAAAAAATTATGGAGAAAGCCGTTATAAACAGTTATCAGGATAATAAGTTGGGTTTTTTTCTCTTTCATTATATTATATTTACTTTAAATACTTTAGTTACGAAAAATAAGACAATATTCTTTTTTTTCAACGAATTTAAAGAATCAGATCATTGTCAAAAGCTTGAAATGCATACTAAATGAAAAAAATCAATTCCAGTCTGAAGAATTCTTGAACAAGATATTACAAAGATAGCTGGTGAGAAAAAAATGGGGAAATTTGGTAGAAGAAAATTATCTATGTCTGTATAACATGCGAAAAAGAATAAAATATTGATATAAACACCCTGATGAACCCTTTTAGAGTATTTACTGGGGAAAAGAAACCCCTTTTTCATTTTGCTATCATTAAAGTTTTAAAACTATTGAAATACGTCTTAAAATATGTTTTATATAATACAAGAATTCGTATGATATGAGACAAATTTTTCGAGATTGATTTAAGGCAGGCAGATGTTATCTCATGAATTTTCGTAAATCTTTTTGTCGGTGAATATTTTTAAAACTCATATGAGCATAAAAAGCTGTCAAATGTATCAGACAGTTAAGTCTTGTATAAAATAAATAAAAATAGGAACTACATATATTTTGAGATTTCCACAAAGACAAAAATTATATATTTTAAGTATTATATTCTCTTATACAAAGTCTTATTTCAGGAAAGTTGTTACTTAAATTACGAAAGAACTCTGATCTGATGATGTTATCATACTCCTAGATGGTAAAGAATCATTTAAGGAAATGTTATTCTAAATGAAAAACATCAAAATATTTTGGATAAATTCAGAAGCAATTTCAATGTATAGAATATATAATGACTTTTTTTTTAGTTTTGCAATACTATATATATGGTTCGGAATACGAAATATTTTTTCCAATGGGAATGCGGATTGATATTTACTATTGCAAATTTAATACATTCCCCTGCAGTTGGTATTACTTTTTAGTGCGCCACAAAAAAGGTGGAATACCAATTACCACGATGCAATTTTGACGCCCAGTTTCTTCCCAAGAGAGAGGCACCTGAGCTCTAAAGATGCGAAATCGCACAGGAATTTTAAATTTCGTCGAGATTACTCAAGCCAAACAAGCACTCTAAGGGGTTTTTTTTACATGTCGTATAATAATACGACATGGACGCTGTCGATTTTCTGCCTCGTGAAAATCCACCGATTGGGTCAGACCCACGACCTTGGGCGTACAAGGCCTGCGTGAAACCAACTACTCTACCCAGCCATCTAATGCAAATATAAATATTTATGTGCGAATCCAACCGAAATCTTCCAAAAGGTCGGATTCTTCAGACAGCGGAGTTTTTATTGGCGTGGTGTCTAGGGGTTTTTAGGGTGTATTAGTTAATTTTGAAATAAAATAGACAACATAGTTTAAGAAATAAACTGGTTGAAAACTAAATAATTTATTATGAATTATAGGGGAGTATTTACATGGGGAATACTTCAAAAGAATAGGAAAGTTAGATCACATTACTTTAAGGAAGGCAATTGAGATTAAATTTACGACATTTCTCTGACGGGTGTTAGTGGGCCTCTGCCTAAAAAGGTTGATGTCGGCGTTTTAAAGGGGACGCTAGATGGCGTTGATGTGGAATACTGTTTTGATTAGAATTGCCGATCTCTGGAAAGGGATATGATCTAACCTTTTACAAATGGGATATCCTACATTTATAAAACAGACTTCACAAATAAACTATAAAAGATCTTGAAAGAATAAAAGAAATCTAGTAAGTTAATTTAAAATTGTTCTCGATTATCATTCCACACAAGAATATATATTTGAATTTCTTGCAGTTTTATAAAGTATTTTTTGGAATTTCCTTAACTTTTTCTTTGCATTTTTTTTATCTAACACCTTTCTTAAATAAATCTTAGTTAACTTTATAAATTAAGTAGCTCGTCTCATTTTTTTAAAATGAAAAGGAATTTTTTTTATACTACTCATTTTAAAAATTAGGTGTAATCGATCAAAAATAGAACGCAAATGTCTAGTTTCTTAACACACCGTCTCGATCACCGTCGTGACACGTGATAGGTGTGACCAAGGCTCTAGCGAAGCTATCAAAAAAAAATAACCATTACACTTCTCAAGATGTCAATAAAGACCTTGTGAGTGCCAATAAAGACAACGATACTTGTGGGATGAAATAGATTGCAAAGAATTCCTTTCGAGCATGATACATTCGTGATGGATCACCATTTAAATTTTTTACCTTATATTATTGAAATAATTTACTTTAAATAATCAAATAAATTTGTATTATGACGAAAATATTTAATTTCAATTTATAATAAGTTTTTGAGGATATAGGCTGAATATACATTTTAAAGGTACAATTTACATACGAGAAAGAGTCAAAAAATAAAGGGGCTTTTTCAACTTCTCTTTTCAAGGTTTGACAATCGAGCTAGTATCCAGCGCTTAATGAGAGGTAGTTGGCAACACTTATATATAATGCGTCACTCGTATTCCCTCTTAGTCGTTGGAGTATAGCAGACCATTTAACATGGCAACTCCATCGTTGATCTGCACCAAGGAGGAAATGAAGCCAGTGACTCACTTTTTGTATGCAGAAGGTGTGATACCTGTGTTGTGAGCTCTGGATTCTTGCCATCCCTTCCCCATCACTACACCTTCAATGACTTGCACATTCTCCTCAGTGGTTGACGTCGATGGCCTTCTCGATCTTTCAGTGATTCACTTTTTGTTTGTAGAAGGTGTGATACCTGCGCTGGACCCT
>BMAV01003034.1:405098-437283 GCA_019973955.1 Trichonephila inaurata madagascariensis
TGATTCACTTTTTGTTTGTAGAAGGTGTGATACCTGCGCTGGACCCTAGCCATCCTTTTCCTTACTATATCCTTCCATCACTATACCTTCAACGACTTGTTCTTAGTGGTTGATGTCGATAGCCTGCCCGATCTTTCGTCGTTGCATAAATAAGTATTAAATATTTTACAATTCATGTATTTTTTTTACTTCAAATGGGCTGCATTTTTACAGACACGACAAGCCCACAAGTGTAAGAACCATTTCATTGGTGGCACCATCTAGTAGTGGATAACGTTACCAAATTTTTGACGCCTGAATTTATTCAATTAAAGTTCCTGTAATTTGCAAAATATTGTTGCTATTATCAGAGCCAAAATGATTCTCAGTGAATCTTTTAAATGCCACATAATTATATGAAATGCGCGAATATGATTTTCGCATCCAGAAAATGATGAATATGATTAAATTATGATTTTCACATCCGAGCCGACACAATTGATACATCTTGATTTTTTAATCAAAATTATACTTTTGTTAATTTTTAAAATAGTCTTATTATATATTTATCAGTATCATTTTCATTTAACATTTTCAAAGCATCAAAGATAAATTTATCATTAATTTTGCTGTGCATTGAAACAGTTTTTTCACTTACGGATTCATGACCAAATTTTTATATAGAAAAGGGCTCCATGGGCACAGAAAGTTTGAGAGCCACTCGTCTGGAACCTTGTAATTTTCGTTTACCATTTTAATGGCATCAAAGATAAATTTGTAATTTTTTTTTACTATGCATTGAAATAGTTTTTTTCACTTACGGATTCATGACCAACTTTTTATACAGAAAGGGCATCGGAGGGCACAGAAAGTTTGAAAGCCACTCGTCTGGAACCAGTAAATTCATTACAATTACTAGACAAACCCTAAAGTTCTTAATTGAAATATCTTAAGAAGACGTTTATTAAATTTTAAGACACAATTATGCTCATTAATGCGTAAGAAAGGCTTTATTAAATTGCAATCCATCAATGCGCACGCGACTGCACTCAACTTCAAAAATTTAATTTAATCAATCATAAAAGTTGAGAAGTCACCGGACTCCTCAACTCTTGAAACATGAGAGATGTCCTTTGCTGCATCTGACTTTCCTCCAACATTTTTCTTTCAACCAGAAAAAGAATTAAAGCAGAGCGGAACACTTTTCATTTAATTTAAACTCCCTTTCTTCATGGTAAGTGGACTAACGCAACCGTCTACGTCTTCAAAACAATTCTCAACTGTGAAGCACTAGGAATTAATTTGGGAAACAGACACGCTACTTCATTTACTTAAAAATTTCATTAAGCATTTTCTCGTTTCACCCTTTGACCATAAATAAACATTTTTAACTCTCTTTCTCGCCATCGACCGTATTTTTTATGTCATACATTTTTCTTCAAAAAGAATGTCACTCGCAAGAACCCATCCTCTTGAACGAAAAAAAAAAAGTGGTTTTGTCTTACGTTGTTTAAAAGCTCGTTTATCATTGCAGATCCTCCGCAACTCTTATGTATTAAACAAAGCCTGAAGACACTATTTGTATTTTTTTTATATAAAAATACCCTTTTTTTACTTCTTTACCGCCGATTTTTATCCCAAGATCGTTTATCGCTAGTAAACTAATAGTGGAATAAAAATTCTCGACGGAAGCTAAATTTTTGAGCTTGCAACTTTTTTTTTTCAACATTTCGGTTTCTTTTTGACAATTTTTTCCCTCTTGGTATCCTTTAACTCATTTTTCATTGGATCAGCGGGATGTAAGAACTTGGTATGAAATGCAACGTACAAGAGGTAGGGACAAATATTCGTCCATGGTAAAACGTCGCGTCCAGGTGACTTACAGAACATAAGCAAGATTTAAAATTGATTGTTTAGGCTTTCTTCTGCATCTTAATGCGACAGATTGATTGCAACTGAAAAGTTAAAATTTTTGAAAGAAGTGAGGAGAATATTTATGTCTGGAATTTGCCTCGTTGAACAATCAAGGGTTTCACTTTGTCTTTAAACACGTTAAACGGTTTTTGCAAAGCAATTTCATTTTTCAAATTTTTTTTCCTTGAATAAATATTGTTGATGTGTAATCAGCTGGTGGTTTCTTATCATTTGTATTCCAGGAAATGATCAACGATATTACCGCACAATTTGCTATAGTTATAATCTTAAACATGAATGTGAAAAATTTGAAATAATAATTGAAGAATTAATTAGAAAAGTTAACATTTTAAAATAAATTAATATCGTATTTGAAAAGCTTCATTCGAAAAAGGTCTTTCATATGCAAACGAAAACTCGTATAAATTTCAAAACAATTTTTTAATAAAGGGATTGTGTTCTAAAATCAACTCATATTTCTAAAAGGGAAAATAATTTGTCAATATTATGAAAAGAGCATAAAATAAATCTTAGAAAAATCAATGATTTAAAATTATCATTTGAAAATATTAAAAATGTATAAGAGAAAGCAAGGCATTTTTCGTAACCCTATTGTTACATTTAAGAAAAGAACTATTTATACAATCGGTCTGTTTTCCCTTTTTGAATACAGCAAATGATCAGAGAAAAAAATTCTGCTTCATGCCTATGATTTCTTCTTTCTGACTGGAGGATATTTCTCACTAAACAATTAAACAACAATTTTATAGGTATATATTACAAAAACAAGACAGATGAGGAATAATATATGAACGTTTCGAACAATTACTTTTACAAATAGAGGTTGATCAGTGTATATCACAAGTTTCACTAATCAAAACAATTAATTCGCATTCTTCAAACATATTAAATAACAATTATTTTTGTAAATTAAACTACTGTAAATTATATTACCTTAATAAATTTCATCATAAAACTTTAATTGTTATCTAAATAACTCAAAGCATAATTACAGTTGTATTTTATATAATATTTTCCCAAAATATTTCAAACGAGCTATAAATACCAAAATATTGTACAAAAGAAATTGCAGTCTGTTTTAAGACCCAGTTCATAACTTTATAAATTGGTTTAAACATCCTTCAAATATGTTTGGACAATTTAAAATTCAAAAAGATCAACAAGGAAAAACTGCCAATTGGAAAATTGAATTCAGTTTTTTAGTTATACGAATGGACAGCAAATAGCGATAAAAAAAGTGTAATTAAAATTATTATATGAACTTATTGTTCAAAAGAATAATAAAATTGAAGAAATACGCACAGAATAATATCGTTGACAAATATAGAAAAAAAAGACTAATAATATATATATTTATTTTAACTGTTTAAAAAGTTAAGTTTTACTAAGGTTCAACGTTTGCTTTTTTAAATTTAGAAATTACTATAACGAATGGAACTGTTTATAATGATACTTAATATATCTTGCATAATTTTATTATTAAAATATCATGCCTAAACTTTAAATTTTTGAGAATAATTTTTATTCTTCCTCAAGTTGAAAAATAGCTTATGGACTTTTTTTTTAAAACTACATCAATCATCCAGGTTTCCCAGTTATGAAATTCATGATTGCACTGGACAACAGCCAGATTGTTTCTGTTATGAAATAATTCAATCATGGTGGATTTTATGACACTGAATAAGAATATGACATTTAAAATGAATTATTAGCTTGTATTTCAAATGGCCAATTTATTTCAAAGATATTTGCCCTCTTGCACACACAAAGCGTTGTCACTATTACAGAACAGTTATTTGTCGCCATTTTGCTCCATTTCCTTTTTTTATGTGTTCTTGAGTATTTCAATGGGCATAAATTATATTGCTATTACTAAAACTGCTGTTTTACATAGGCTTGAAAATATCAAATTTCTTACACGCACAAGTTAAAATGCAATAAATTGTCTAACAGAGAAATTGTTACAGCAAGAAAGATTAGGTAGATTTCGACGAAAATTAGCAGACGGACAATGAGTTTAAGAATAAGTTGTTTTATTTTCAAATAAGTAATGAATACAGTTATTAAATATTCAAGGTAGTCAGTAAGAGGCATATTTATAACTCGGGACAACACAAGACGCAATTTTCGAAGCATGTATGGACATTAGAGTACGGAAGGTGGACTACAGAATGGACGATCATCAGGGATAAACAATGGAGAATTTTAAACATATAAGTAAAATCATATTTTATATCACACCTTTGGCAAAGAAGAACATCGAATTCTACCAGCAGCTCATTTTTCTGTATTGGTTCTGTAATAATTCGCCAAGATGTTTATAAATAAATATGTAGGTTAAAATAAAATCTAATTAACCGTATCTCATAATTCATCCACTAATTAAGGATGGCAACTTTTTGGTAACGTGTTTTAAACTGTAAGGGGTGGCAATAAAGTTTAAAGAATAAATTCATTAATTTGTTTGAATTGATTAAAATCTAATCATTTCAATAAGTACAATGAAGTAAAAAACACAATTTTACACATTTAAAAAAAAAAAAAAAAAAAAAATGGATTTTTTTAAAAAAACTTTTTGTAAAAATCCACAGGGAAATAAATGAAATATATTACCGTTGTGTGGAATTCCTTAAGACTTTGAAATAATATTTTTTGGAAACTTATCGCATTTAAAATTACCATTGCGAATTCTTTCTCAACATTTAATATAAAACGAAGCTACTCATTTTCCCATTATATGTATTTGATTCACCCAGAAACTACTTGATCTCTCTTATAAAGCACATTTTAGATATTTAATCACAATTTGTCCTAATAAATTCAAGAGAGGCGACACTATCGAGTAAAATTTGAAATCCGAACCAAAATTATCTCAAAATTAAATGCCGTAAGAGACTGAGCAAGAATTAATTAAACATATTTACGGGCATTTGGTTTTCAGGGCCTAATTTAATTAAGTCGCAGAAGAGGGAAATGAATCATCATAACACGAAAGACTAGATATATCGGATATGCTTTATAAAGCCACATGACAGAGTCATATTTAAATTAAGCTGCATAAGACCTACTTGTCTGCTGAGTACATAACATAAAGTGTTTGTGAATAACATATTCAATTTCAGGAACATTCGAATGCTAGATCAATACATTTAATATTAATGAAATCTCGAAACAGATCTTTGTCAATACTTGGCTCGAAGTAATTTATAATTTTCATTATGAATTCATTTTGATGAGATTTGTACTTGTTACTCTGGATGGTGATAGTATGAAACATTTTTAATTAATTTTAAATTAAATCAATAAATGAAAATTCATTATTTTTTGTTGCTTAAAGAAAAATATTTACTTTTGAGGATGTTTGAGGGGAAAAGGCAAACCATACATTTCTGTGTATAAGCCGATAACTTTTGGAACTTTTTGAAAGGCAAAATAATGAGAATGGCTTATATATATGTATCATGTGATCTTAGAAAAAACGTAATTTAGAAAAAAAGGTGTTTTTAAAAAAATGTTAGCCATATATGCACAAGAAATTTCAATTTCTTAAATTTTGGAGTATTTTAAATGGAATTTCAATCCTATAAAGGGAAAAAATGCCTCATAAATCCTTCAAAGTTAGTGTCAGAATCCGATTTCCGAATAGTTCAATAAATTCACATTCACTCAATGCTTCACTTATTCCTGGATACATAAGTTCACCATGTGGCAAGTTTTTTCTTTAGGACATGAAACAGATCAACGATGTCTTGCCTTTGCGAATATCTCTTCCAACTTATTTTTTAAACAACAAAATAAGGCACAGAAATTAAGACTAGGTCAGATAGTATACAAGTTAATAAATGAAATGACAAAAAGTGTTAGCTTCAAACAGGTTTATCACAAATAAAGCTACCATCAGTGGTATCTTACTGTACAACAATTTTATTAGAAAATAATCTAAGTTTCTTTATCAACTAGACAAGTGGTTCTTAAACTCCCAGCCCTGTCTCTCAACACATGGCTGAGTGATTTAAAGGTTCCTCAATAGTCCTAAGACGACTTCTGCTATTTATTAAGACTCTTTAACACTTCTTTTTTTTTCCTTTAAGAAAGCAGTGAACATCTAATTATAACTGAACTCAGTGGCACAACAGCCATGAGGGCCAAGGCCTACTGTGCCTATCTCAGTTTGTGACCATAGGCGCTGGGGTGCATGTACAGATGTTTCAGTCAAGTGGTCAGTCTGACGCGAAACCCCCAGTGTTCAGTTCCCAAACAAGTTTGATACTCAGTTTTCGACCCAGGAAAAGCATGAAAGGCTGAGTTGACCTTTCCCAGTCCGGGATTTGAACGACGGACCTGTGGTGTGGAAGCGCGATACACTACCATAGGGCTTCATCCAATTATAACGTATATAAAAAATATTTCAAAATACTAGCTTCAAAGAAATAAATAATATAGGCGCAATTCGATTAGGAAATCGAGATGGATAAAATCGTTACCGTATCGCCGCTGTGTGAATTCAGTTCTTAATCTTTGCACATGTGCGTTTCTACTATATATTTTTTGAAAGTATTACTTTTTAAATGGCTATGTAGTTGTAAGCAATAAAAAAACTGAAATAATATTATTGATCAAAATACATGTTCCAGTAAATATTTTTATTGAGGCAATTTATGGATCTAGATTGAGGTGAAATATCTTTTCATTTTTCCATGGGGTGTTTCAGAGTCGGTAAAAGAAGGAAATCTTCACATTAGATGAGAATCCTTCGGGGACCCTCTAGAAAGGCGTTGGGGACTCACAGGGAGCAGAGGGCTACCGTTTAAAAACCGCTGCCCTAGACAACATACTGTAAGATCACATGATTTTTTTTCCTATTCGGCTTACGTACGGATTTCAGATTTGGGCAGATTTTTGACGAAAAATAGCTTCCTCGACTTATTCAAGGATTGGTTTATATTTGGAAATATACGGTAAGTAGATATTACTATGGAAGATACAGCAATATTAATGATCTCAGAATATTCCAGAGTTGTTATAGATCATTCAGAATAAAAATGTGGTCAATCTTTTATAGAATGTATTTTTTCACTCTGGTTTACATTCTATACTAAAAATCATATTCCTTTTTTAAGCAGCATGAAAATTTTTAATAGTTCTAGTTATTGCTATATACACATTTGAAATAAATTATTTTCCATTATAATAATTCTTATTTTTAGAACGTATTTTAGCAGATATATTTCTATATAAAAACCATAAGTCATACATTTTTTAATTTCAGCTACTCGAAGTTTTCTTCTTCTTACAAAGACCTTATTTAAACGTCTGATTATTTAAATTATGCTATGCCGCCAACCATCCGATCTTTGCTTCCCTCGCACAGTTGCGAACTGAAATGTAGATTTTTTAGAATTGAAGTGAAGCGAGCAAAAAAGGACAGAAGCGAGAAGATGTCTAAGAGACCATGAAAAAGATGTCTGAGCTGTTAATCATTTATGAGACGAGCAAGATATGTCTTGGGAAACATCAGAGTAGAATATAATTAACTATGCACATAGTTTTCCTTATACATAATCAGAAATGCATTGTATATATAAGTAAATATAATCAAGAATATATTAGTGTTGCTTACCCTCACTAGCGATCCAGACATCACACACTAATTTAAAATTTCAATGTATAAAATGTTTTATAAATAATTGCACTAAATTCTCAAATACTTACTTAGGTTTATTACATATATTCAAAACTAATAAATATTATATTCAAAATGTATTTACTATTAATGAGTATATTCTGAAAAGTAAACACTTAATATTAATCAGTACCTTTCACGACATTTTTAAGGTTAATCGGAACCTTTCA
Organism: Trichonephila inaurata madagascariensis; assembly: GCA_019973955.1. Lineage (NCBI taxonomy): Eukaryota > Metazoa > Arthropoda > Arachnida > Araneae > Nephilidae > Trichonephila > Trichonephila inaurata. Next base: position 412,866 of record BMAV01003034.1, read on the forward strand.
TTGCGTTTTTAAATATTAATCAGTGCCTTTCATTACGTTTTAGGTATTAATGATTACATTTTAATGAATTCAATATGAGGTCTCCCAAAATGAAAGGAGAACACGTGCAATTGCAATAAATGCAGTCATTAAGACGCAGTCTCACCAAACAGGGATATAAAGGGCAGTGGGAAATGTACACAGCGTATGGAGTTCAACAATGAAATCTGTTGATGGTAGAGAAAAATGGATCAAAAATAAAGTCGTAGCATACATGGATCCATTCAAATCGGAACAACACACGATAGTAAAGTTTCTGATTGGGGAAGGTGAAACCTATCCTAACATCTATCGATGAATGGTGGTAACTATATTAAGCACTGCTTAGGTTGAATGGCTGGGTCCAATTGGCTTTCAAGAAGAATGGTAAACGATATTTTATCTCCGTAACAATGCTTCCTCCCATGTCTCTCAAGAAATCTAGACAATCTTTAGAAATTCAGTCGGGAAGCGTTAGAAAAAACGCCGTACCGTCCGGATTTGTCAACTTGTGAATTTCGCACCTTTAAGGTACTTAAATGATCACATTTTCAATCTGACGATGAAGTGAAGTAAGCTGTACAGGACTTCCGCTATAATCTACCACGATCTTTCAGCAATAAAGGTATAGACCTTCTGCCGAAACGATGGGACCTGTGTTACAACGACTACGACGTTTTCTTTTGATTTCCAATATAAAGGCATTCTTCTTATTCAGCTTGTAAACTTTTCATTTGGGCAACCCTTATAATAAAGAGAAAATTATAACGCACTATTTGAAATCTAAGCAGGTATTTCCAATATAAGGATACAAGATTATACTGAAATATTCTTATCTAACTTTTAACGGATTTTTCATTATGTTCTTATTTAAATTTGGGTATTACAGTCCATGAACATTCTTATTTTGTAGAACGCTTACCTGTAAAGAACAACATCAGCATTCTTATGAAGAAATATTCTTACACAAAATTCATATTTTACTAAGTGGGCCATTGGAGCACCAAAATAAAAATCATTATCCAAAATATTCAATTTCCGTCCAAACAAATCTCCATCAAACACACTAAACGCAAGCAATTACGTGCAAAACCGCAACACGCCAATCGAAACTAAAGCAGATACTTCAGACCCGGCATAATAATAATGAAACCAAGATAAAACAAAGTAAAAATTTTTCATTTCCTGCAATTCGAGAGAGCAGGTACTCTTGAAATATTACCCAGCTACCCCATCACACGCAATTAAGGGTAATCACTCACTGAATAACTAGTCCAATATGCAAATGAAGCGAGTCTTTAAATAACAGTCATAAAAATCTCTTCGGTCAATTAGGAGTGGTGGGTTTTTTTTAAACCTCCTCCTCCTCTTTTCATTATCATTATTACCCATGAGGTCTCCTCTTTACCCTAGTTTCCGAAAGCACATGTCGGATCTCATGAAATTGTAATGCCCAATTGCATTGCATGTATTCCATGATGAGGGCCAATGAGCATTAAGCTATAAAGGAGGAGACACAAATCGGATACACTCTCTAGGAACTCGGAAATGTCATTTTTGTGAAGCACTAATAACGATTATAACTGCCAGTTAAGCGGTGATGTCACATTTCCTGTGCTGTCGATTTATTGGTTGTTGCTGTTGCGAGACGTTCTGAATGGGGAAGTAGTTTAGTGATAAAATGTGTAGTAAATAAAAAAGGATTGCGAGGAAATATGCAAGTAGTGTACTGAGTGATATTTGCATTTTGAAACAAAATACTGCAATTTTGGATATTTTTTATGGAACGTTTGTTTAATGGATCCAATTACTTCATAGTTATTTTTCTTCTGTTAAATTTAAAACTCTGTATATTCTTGTGTAAAAAACAATTTGGGGTTAGAAACGCAAAAAAGCAAATTTAATTACGGTAGCTATTTGTTTTAACGACCCAATTTATCAATAAGTGAATTGCTGTCTATCAAGTCATATGGTGGGTATAATAATAGTAAATGTGAGGTTTAATGTTACTCAGATAATTTAAATGCCGTTTTATGTACATTGCAGGCACAAAAATCATTTTGTTTTATGACTTAACTTCAGAATCCAAAAGTACTAAATATACGGGTAGAATAATAATCTGACGGATACGTTTTAGATGCATTATTTGAGAAAAGTAATTATTTATACAATCAGAATTAGTAGAGCTTATTTAAGCATTTGATTGCATACATATAAATCTGCATCATTCCATTGTATTCAATTTTTGTACGATACATTTAAGAAAGACTAAAAACAAAATGTAAACTACGTATTGCCTGTAAATAAATGATATAGCGATGTTGAAAAATAAGAAGAAAAATATCAGTTTAGAAAGATGTCACTAATATTTTGCCAGTTCTATTAAAATTAAATGGCTAATTTAGAAACAAAAATTGAATAATGTATCAGTATGTCTATAAAACACATTCTTAGCTTTTTTTTTTATTTATAAAAATACTGCCATTGATAAACGGGCTTCAGTTATACCATTGCTTCTTATATTAATAAATTAATCTTCATAAATTATTTTAATATTCATTGCATCCCAAAACTCTTTAGTTATTGAATTTTGATTACTAAAATGGTATCTACTTGACTATCAAGTGCACTCACTTGATAATATATTAAGGGTGCACATTCTAAAGCAACTCGGAGACTATTAACTATTGGCACCAAGCTACTAAATTCTTCACCGTACCAACGTGAGGAGTTTGAATCACGACAGATTTAAAGTACCCGGATACGATCGGAACCGTGATTTAAAAAAAAAAACGTATTAATGGATAATTTCCATTATATTTAGCATGACAAGGGTTAGAATACATGTATAAAATAGTTTTAACGACATTATGACGAAAAAATTATTTGAATAGAATATTTTGGCAAAAAATTAACTAAGAATAACCTTTTTACAAAACGTTCTCCTTTTATAAAAATGCTTCTATAATAATAATATTTTGCTAATATAAAGTAAATACCTCTTCAGAGAGTCTGAACTAGGAGTTTTGAAAAATTCACATTAGTTTCAGAATTACCACCAATTGAAATAATTATCGGCGCTTTTTTCTTAAAATTCCTCTCCTCTGTTGTAATAAAATGTGAATAAATCCACTACTAAGCTATATATTATACAAATTCTAATTCAACCTCTGTACAAAAGTCTGAGCTATATACAAGCAAAATATTACTATAATGGAAGCATTTTTCATAAAAGGAAAATGTTTTGAAAATGGGTCATTCTATGTTCATTTTTTGTCAAAATATTGTACTTAAATATTTTTTTACTGTAATAATATTCTTAAAAACAATTGTATACATATTCTAATTTAAGTGACACTAAATGTCATGGAAATCAACCATTTATTTTCTTTTGAAAAATAACAGTTCCGAAACTATTCGGATACCTTAACGTGTATCAATCCCTCTAGAACGTCTTCAATGGCATCAGGGCTTGAACCCTCGAATCGAAAACGCTGGTCACGAGTTCGTAGTCATGACCTGCTTAAATATTAAGTAGTATCTTAAGGAATAGTTCTTCTTTATTTGCGATTATAATCCATGTTTATTATTAATTAAATGAATAATTTTCTGTTAGAGAATACATTTTATACATTTATCAAAATATGCCGAATAACATCCGAAATTTTTATTTGAAATAAATAAAATTTTAAAATGTTATATTTTTACATGTAGCTAATTAATCTCACCTTAAATGTTAGCATTTTTTGTATTATTTGTACCCTCTCACAGTATAATTTATTAAACAAAACATTTTTCTTCTGTCACTTGCATATCACTGCAACCTTTTTCATTCTGTCACATGGCAGAAAACGCCCAGACTTCTATTTTGTAACTGTCCCAATAGTGATTACATTAGAACTCACTGATGTTTGATTTGCATACATCTACATAAAAAAGGTAGTACTTTTAAAGTAAGGAATAAAACTTAGTAACCAATGAGGAAAAAAATGCTTATTTCTCCATTACAAAACTGGCATGTTTTTTTGGTTGAGCACGTGTATAAAGCATACATCAACTAAACTTTTGGTAGACATACACAGTCAGTCTATATTTCCATTTTTTTGTTCAAATAAAGGAATTTTATAAAAGTATGGGATTCAAGACGTATAATTTGCATTGAACATGCAGCAAATTCCTTTCTAAAATATGTTTTCTATGTACTTCATCATGCCAGAAACCATTTCATACTTTTATCACTGGACTTTTTAAATACACGGAATTTTAGTACGAATAATAACACAAATTGTTGCATTGATTTTATTCGGGATTCTCAATATCATTCATCTTATACATTTTTTTCCCTAAAATTATTATCTGGTTTTTTGGTAATATTTTTCATTATTGGTAATACTTTTCTATATTTAATTTTTTCTTTAATAATATTTAATAATGAATATAAAATACAAGAGAACGCAAATAATATTTATTTGAAAATGTACTTAATCCGTCCTAAGACGAGAATTTACTAAGCAAAATATAGAACTTTTACTTTACTAGAACTAATGTTCTCTTTACATATGTGACAGAAACTTTAGGAACTCTTAGCTTTCAAACTATTAAGATTTTTTAATTCATCTCAAAAATTTGTACACAATATTACAGAGATGCCGCTTAAAAATTCAAATTTTATTCTGTTTAAATATCCTAAGCCAGGAAACTGCATTTTCCCTATTATGAAACTTATTAAGTTGCAGTTGCAGTTTTATTACTGATGACAAAAAATTTCTGCGACCAAACTGAAAACTCGTGTTATTTATTTCTCAAACTATAATTGTAAGTGCAGTGTTTATATTTAGAATAATTTTCCTTTAAAATTTTTGATACATCAAAATAAACTCAAATAAGTAATGATGATTTGTGTATTACTTTGATTTATGAGTCAGTGGAAACCAAGAAAGAGGGAAATTTGAAAGAAGAGTTATACTAACAATTTTTTTTAATATCTGGGATCCTTTCTGTTGCGAAGATTTCGAATAATTTGTACACAATTTATCTTCTTTCTAATAATGAAGCTTGAGCATATAGATTTTGTAAGTACATGTTTACCCAATTACGTGAATCATCAGTTAATTTGTTGGTAACCGAATGTATTATGTTAATAATTGCAGCAAATATGTATCTAGATGTAAAAAGGAAGGAAAGGTAAAAAAAAAGTAGAAGTTGACGAAGAAGAATTTCGAAAACAGGGAAAGATTGCTAAAGCATCCTAAGGGTATTTAATCATGTTTATCAAATATAATCTGATAGAAGAGAAAAATCATTCGACTACCTTCAGATCATAAATATCGTATTTACCAAAAGCAGGTACACCTCAGAGGGTAAAATGTTTAGAGGAGAAAACAATCCAAGCAGTTTTGATGCCATGGTGCTTCATCAGTTTGCATTTCCTTAATGTTATTATTCCTATCTATCAACGCCTTAAAATATATGAAATTTGTATGTGACTTAAATACAGGAAAATATATTTTGAAACGTATTGCACAAATAAATTGTCAATTTTTCTGAAACTCATAAATGATTCGATGGAAATAATTCTAGGCTTTTTGTTGTTAAAATGTAACCCCGAACTATTTAAAATCCTGTAAGACAGCAATGAAATATAATGTTATCAAAAATATATGCATATTTGAGCCATTAAAATTGAATATCTTCAAAAAAAGTTACCAAAAATATCCTAAGAGTATTAGCAAATATAAACTTAATGATGAACAAGATTATGGACAAAGTAGCATGTATCATTTTATTTATTTTAGTGTCTTATACCTAAACAAAAGTCCACAAATGTGTTAAAAATTAAAAGCTGTGCTGAGTAAATTTAAAGGTGATTATTTTGCTTCATCAAAAAGTAAATTTCTCGAAAAATGTTTGAAATATTTCATCGTAAATTGATTATATGGAAATAAATAAATATATGGAAGTAGTGGATATTGTTACAAGTTAATTAATAACAAAGCTGCTATGAATGGGAAATATAAATCTAGGGAACTTAAATTCAATAAAAAAGTATTTTTGATTAATTAAAATTAATTATTATAAAATTTGGGTATTAATTATTACAAAATGGACTTCAGAATCTCTTTACCTAATGAACCCAAAAATTTAGAAATAAAAAGAATGGAATTTAAATAATGTGAACTTTATAATTTCCAGAAGACTTCCTAAGATATTAAAATGTAAATTTTAGGAAGCAAATTTCCATGAACTTGTGAAATGTAGAACTCGTCTATTTCATCTAATAATTTCCAGGAATTTACAAGTTTCCCCTAATATATTTTTATTCGATGAAAGGAATCATTTTAAGGGGAAATGACTCAAAGAGAAACTTTTTTTGAAAAAAAAATTGAATGTTTTTGAAGTGGATTAAATGGGTCATTTGAAAAAAAAAAAATTGCCCCTGCATGTTTAAAAATATGGAGATGAGTTAAGAAAAGAGACAGTTTGTTAACTCTGTTTTATTATTTTTTATTTATGATCTTAGCTCTCTTACGGGTAGTACCAACAGATTTCTCTTTAAAAAAAAGGAGAAAAAAATTTCGTTGAAGAATTTTTGTTTGAACAAATCTTGACAGTAAGAAATAAAAAGTGTAAAAAAGTGGGTTTTTTTGTTAAAAAAATGACACGAATTTCCAATACTTTTGTCAGTTCTATCAACTTTGCTGCTTAAGAATCAAACTCTAATCTCAAATATTTTTTTTCAAAACTATTTATTTATAAGGGCAGCCGAAATATCTTTCGAAAACTTCTTTTTAAGCACATTTATTTTCCTCAAAATGGAAACTTTGATTTAAAACTGGTAACTTGTTTGTAACAGAAAAAATTTTAGATTTTTTTTTCTTGTTTGAGAAAAATAAGCAAAAAAATTTAGGTTATAATTTGTGTAAAATAGTTTTTTATTAAAAAAGTTGAAATGATTTAAATGACTTTTCAGTTAATTAAACAAAAAAAAAAAACAAGTAACATAAAAAAAAAAATTAAGTCAATTCCTGCTTAGATCAGCAAAGTAAAATTTTAATTTAGCTACTTTTTATAAAATTGTTACAATTAATATAAATATGTATATACATATGACAGAATCACAACATTAAGTGGTCATTAATTTTTATTAATTTTCATTTAAGTATCGTATTCTCATCCAAAACAATCGTACATATAAAATTTCAGTTCAACTGAATGCTTTAAAACGTGAGAAAAAAACCTTTTCAAGTTTTGACACACACACGTCACCAAAAAGGATGCCAACGTGGTTGTATTTGTAATTCTTTAAATAATTAGTTTGAATCAATTAATTTTTATTAATTATAATTAAATTATTGTATTGTCATCCAAAATAATCACGCATATAAAATTTCAGCTCGATTGAGCGCTTTAAAATGTATTTTATTAAAGATTGAAAGTTCCACCAAGATAAATAAATAAATAGGGTGTGAGCTAAGTAGGAATTGAATAATTATACAAATCTTAATCAACTAATCACTGCTTTACGTGTTTAATTAACATTTAACAACTACATTCAATAAGTAACTTTACTGATATTAGAAATTTGAGTTAACAAATCTGGTTATAAAAATTAAAAACGTAAGGAGAATGAAACAATTAAAATAGTTCTTTTCACGAAACTCTACAATAAAATATTCCTTTCACATCTTTAGTAAATTAATACTTGTTTGTTAAGCTGTATTGTCTATTGTATCTTAAATTTTTCATTGTGAATGTCAAAATGCAACATGTCTAACCAATATTTGTATGCATTTTCACTACAATAATAAGTGGGGCAGTCTTTGATATATTTATTTGAATTCATTAATTGTGGTTTTGTCTTATTTGGATACAGCTTCTTTATAGATTTTAATAATTAATACTTCAATTTTATAAACATTAATTAATAAATAAAAATGAAATATTGATTTTAATTTTTTAACTTTAAATTTTTATCTGAAAAAAAGTAGTAAAGTAGTAGTAAAAGTAGCTAATAAAAGAGATATTCGATCCTAAGTTTTTTTATTCCGTATATGATTTCATTTTTTTTCTATCTATCAATTTAATTTCAAGCAACACGGAATCGTTTATCAGAGCTCTTTATACACAGAAATGAACTACCTTTCCTCATTTAATAATGATGGCATTCAAAGAAATAGTCGGGAAGAGAAACTGATATTGCAAACTGAATTTCCTCTTTAAGAGGAATTTGGCTGATTACACTGATTCATTCAACTTGTAGTTAGAATAGTTTTGGAGCTTTAGAAGTTATTTACCTACAATCTAAAAACTACTGCGAGTTATTGAATTATATAAAGCATTTTAAGTTCAGACAAACTTTAAAGCTAGGGCTGTGCGATTCCTACGGATTATTCTCTTAAAAATAATTTATTTTAACTCTTAATTCCTTTTGTTCCAAAAAATTCAAACAAAGCAAATTGTTTAAAATAAGGCTGAATTTGGTTAGAACACAGGAACTTGCTTAATTCTTTTATTCAGTGATTTTAGTCTAACACTAGTGACATAATAATAAAATGCGTAAGTAGGATTTTAGTGTTACTAATAACAACTCGATAAATTTATTTCTTTATCAAATTTAAGCGCGCACTTTTAACACAAAAAATAAGATCGAAACTCACAGGTCCACGTTATACGCCGAGTACAAAAATGAGAGCTTAAAAAAAAGAGAGAGCGAGAGAGATGATCATAGGGAAAAAAATAGACTTCTATATGTATCAAAATACAGTTCTTTTAAAAGAAATGACATTCCTTATGAACTTAAGACCTCACAGGATTCTTAAATTGCAAATTTTTTAATTTTTTGAAAAAAATATATGTTAAAGCCTCGATATATGTGAGTATTTATGTACCAAAATTTTGTCAATTCTGTGAAAACTTCCGAAGTTATTGAGAAATAAGTAGTGAAATTTAAACGAAAACCCTATCTCTTTCTTATATATAACTTCATTTTTCGCAAAACAAAAAATTTTAGCTTCCGCGCGCGATTTCTCAGAAACTAGTTATGATATCAACTTGAAGTTTTATACACGTGTTCAAAATAAACCTCTTCAGAACTTATATATCAAATTTAAAAAAAACATTAATAAAATTTTTTTATTTGAATTTTAATTTATTTTTTACTTAAATTTTAAAATTTTCGTTATAATTGTATTTAAAAAATATTTTTTTCCCTCTAAATTTCTAAAAAGTTAGTATAACCTCAAAAGGGGGAACATTTTTATACCAAGTAAAATTAATTTTGTAAATTTTAATCAGTTTTTTACTTCAGAATCCCGCGCGGTGTAAAGTACTGATTTTCATACTTTTGAAAAATTGTCCAATTTTTATTTCTTTATAACTTTTTTAATTTTTTCCCAAATTCTCTGAAAATTTGAGAAATATTGTACATCTATATGATGATCATGTGGTAAAAATTTAAAATTGTTTTGTTTTATTACTGAGTTACAATGGTTTGAAGAAGGATGTTTTTTTTTCGAGTGCACGGATAACTGTTAAGGGTTCTTTGAGATCTTAAAGGTTTGTAGTTCTAAAAGTATACTATTTTTCTAAAAGCTTAGGATAATACCTCGAATTAATGATTTTAAAATATAAGAGCATTACTCACGTACATTTCGGGTTTCTTCTTTAAAAAAAAAAGGGGGGGTGCGTTATACGGCGAATAAAAATTAAAAATTGTAGCTTGGAAGTATTGGTGTGCGTTATACGCCGGATTTTACAGTAATTGCTATTTTGAAACATTTTGCTATATTTTATGATAATTTAATGAAAACTAACAAAAAAGGAAACATTTATTCATGAGTAACAAGAAGTCACCTACGAAAATCTTATAAAAACATTAATATTTTAATCTATGATATCATTGTGATAATTTTTCAAAGCTATTTTAAACTATATGAGTAAAGATACAAGTACTAATTTTCTGCTTTATGAATCAATTAATGCAAAATAAATTAAAATGACTAAAATATGTATTTTAGAAATTACGTCTTAAATCCCTTAATCTAGATGTATGAGTTTTTAATAAACATAATTATTGCTCAAAAATAATAGATTATATAAAAAAGATATATATATAAGATACGATTTTTTTTAACAAATAGAATATATTTCATCCCTGACCCTAAATATAATGTGAATCCTTTACGTTTAATAAATTCAGTTTTATTACTTTATGATTAATGTTCTTTTCTTCTTGGCTGAATTCAAACACTTGCGATACTAAAAATAGATTTCATTATGAAATTTTAAAAAATAATACTATCTATGTTTTAAAAAAGATTAAATAAACGTATGGCAAAGTTGGGGAACAAAACTTCGGGAAGGTGCTTTGTGATTTCTCTTTCAGTTCTTATCGCATTCGAATTTTCTAGAAGCTATCGTTATCTTGCACTTTTTTTGGTCTGAAGAATGATTTAAAGCCACAGAATTTTATCGACCTCGACACAATAAACATGTTAAGATGTGGAAAAATTCAACTAAAAGCAATTTTTCCATTTATCAGTAAAACAGGAATACATTTTCTGAGTTGAGGTAAAATATAATTCAAGCAAGAATTTGAAAAGCTACGAAGCGAGGAAGGAAAGCATAATTGTGTCTCCGGAAAAAAAGAGAAGAAACTCACAATTTTCATTTTAGTCGAAGTTGGTGTTGCTGTATAATCGTAGTATCTGCAGTTTTTCATTTACAATCGGTTTTCGTTTTAACCTTATCTGTTTTTCCGATACTTTCCTCCATTTTTCGCCCTAGAGATTTTTTTTTACCTTCATTTTGGTTCTTAAGTGAAGTAAGATAGAGACGTAAAGAGACAGAAAAGAAAACGCATAGGAGTAAAGAAAATCATTTCTTAGCGACCAAAAATAAAGAAGAAAGCAACTTCTTGAAGATTCAATTTACTTCATCGTTCGAATACTTTCATAATTGTGAAAAATGTGTTGCTACGTGAACGCGAAATTTCCCCCGCAATGTTTTTCATTTAGTCGATATCAAGATTTTGCACGAGTTACAGTAAAATGTTTTTCTGGAATATTCAAAACAGAAATAATTCAATAGACATCTGTAATATTTCTTCAAAAAAGTTTTTATATCGATGGTAAACAAATTTTTCTTAGATACATTTAGTTCATGATACAGTTCCTTTATTAAATATTGAAAGAATCTGGACTTTACTATACATTTATAACAGCATTCTTAATGAAATATTTCATTCGAAATTTTTTTTCAACTCTTTGCTGACGTTCCAATAACAGAATTCGGTATATTTTCAGTGTAAAGGTATGTAAAAATATGTATCTATATGTCTATGAAGAATACTGAAACTATAACTTACTAAATTGACTTAATCATATCATAGGAGCTTGAGATTTATTTCACAATTTCGGCAAAATTCTTTTTCTGGGATGTATCTAAATCATTTAAAATGATTTAATATTGGGCTATGCATAACTTTTTCTTAAAAACAAGTAATATAAAAAAACATTTTTAAGCCAATTTCTACTTAGATCAACAAAGAAAATTTTTATTTTAGCTACTTTTTATTAAATAGTTACAATTAGTATAACTATGTATATATATAGGACAGAATCATAACATTAAGTGTTAATTAATTTTTATTAATTATCATTAAAGTATCGTATTATCATCAAAAACAATCGTGTATATAAAATTTCAATTCAACTGAATGCTTTAAAACGTGAGAAAAATACCTTTTCAATTTTTGTCACAAGTCACCAAAAGGGTCGCTCAGTCGCCAAAAAGGATGCCACCGTGGCTGTATTTGGCAAATTTAACGCACTTTAATTTTTTAAAACTATGATAGATTGAAAAAAAAGTTTCTGTGTTTATAATGAAGGGCACTTTTAAAAAAAATTACGAAGCATGTGTTAAATTTGCGGGGTTTTTTTTCTTCTTTTTGTACGTAAATCAAAATACTAACCTTATAACATAATAAATAATTTATTAAATAAACTCTTTTTATTCACACACACATTAAACACAACAAAAATGTCTAACTTATTAAAATTTTAAAAATTTTTATAAAGTTTATAAGAGTTTTTTTGTTGCATAATTTTGTATTTTTATAACACTCATTACTTGGTTCGCAACCAAGATTTTGTAGATCTCCAATTATTGTTATCATACACTAGAGCTTAAATTATTTTCTTATTTTTCATGTAATTAAAATAACTCAAGGAGACATTCGGAAGTTTCCATGGTAACCAAAAAAGAAAAAAAAAAAGAAAAATATTTATCTTCATATATTATTAAGAAAAGTACTTTATTTGTAATTTTGTATATTTCTTAAATAGTTTTAAAAAATAGTTTTTTGATAAATTAAATAGTTTTATCAAATCATTTCAAAAGCTAACTTATTGTTCGTAAATATAATTTAAATAAATTTTAATATCAGTATTGTTAGAAGATAATTGTTATAATCTAATTTCTTTATTTCATTCCCTAAAAATTATCTTCTCTATCTCTAAATACTTAGCTTCTTATCAAAATAGAGAATTCCTAATAATTAATTTGTGCTACATGTTTTAATCAAAATTCTCTTTATTTTCAAATAAAAGTTTTTTAATTATTAATTCACAATGACCATTGGATTTATTTAATCGTGTATTTGAACGCAGTCACTCCGTTGTAGTGACTTAATATTAAATTCAATTAATTTAATTTTATACAATCTAAATATAATTTATGTTATTCATTAGAAATTTTAATACGTAATATTTAACGTCATAATAAAAAAAGTTTAAGCCTTGTAAAGGATATTTTTTTATCATTACATCTCTAACCATATTATTTTATTCGTATGTCACAAACGTTGTACATTTAATCAAGAGACAGAATCATATTGTATTCATAGTTTTAAAATAAGAGTTTCAAAAAAATTATCAAAGCTTCCTAAAATTCGGTTTTGCATATAAATTTATTTTATACAAATTTTTATTATTTATTATATTATTTGTAACGTATGATTGTATTGTTTACCAAAATTATAGAAAACTTCTAATCGATTTCCCTCCCATTATGGAAAATATTTTGAATATTTCAAAACCTCATGCTTTATCAATGAATATCAATGTTGTGTCTCTAACTATAATATGTTGTTCTGATTACTTGAATTTAATTCGACATCTTTCTGGATGACAATTGCCTATAGAATTATACTTGTTTCGAACTATTTAAAACGTTTTCAAAAATACAAAGGATGCGAAGTATAAAGGGAAGTTTGTTCGATGAATTGTTTGAAAGGGTTCACAATGTTTGTAATGCTATTTTTCAATGGACAATGCTATCATGGAAATGTCTTTGAATAGATAGAAATTTCAATTCATTTGTGAATTCAGCGAAAATGCCTATAGCTTAGTATTTTCATTGTTTGGAAAGATAAAATGTTCTTTTTTTATAGAATTTTTACAATAAAATTGAAAAAATTGTTGTTCGCTTTAAAAAATGTGATTTATTTAGAATTATTTATGATAGAATATATAAAATTATGAAAATTTACTAATCATTTACTTGATATGATTTTCAATGTGAGATTGCATGCATTTGACGTTTCAAAACATACATTAATTAATATTTTATATAAAATACTTCCTAAAAACAATCTTACTTTTATCATTTATTCAAAAAGTCATCCAATTCAACCCATATTAACAAGGTTGTGAATATGTAATTAAATTGATTGTAATTATTTTGTTTAACGCATTGTGATTTTGTATTTAATTACGATTTCTTTTGTATGCTGTAAAAAAAGCATTCGCGAAAAATAAACGTTAATGCACTTAGAAAGGAGAAAAGGATACAAGAGGTGTTCAAGTGAAAAGGCACAAAACATCGCGCGTAACAGCGTAACCAATAACATATTTGCCTATACTGCTGTAGGAAAACGAAGCCAGATTTTAAGAACTCGAATGGAGTCTCCGGCAGGGATCGGAGCATGCGCATAAGAGAGCAGAGGCTCTTACAAAGAGTGCCATTCAATTGATGTGGTAGTACATATGAGGACATGGATGCGTTCACATTGCAAAATTCGACAATTGAGGAGCAGCGAGGTGTTATCCGATTTCTGACAGTGGAAGGTGTTAAGCCGGCTGTTCATGCCACTGAGGATGTACTTCTGTTCCATGATAACGTGCGTCACGTCTTCAGGACTACACACTAGGAACTGGCCAAGTTCAAGAGGGAGCAGCTTGACCATCCACCCTACGACCCGGACTTGTCGCCATGCGATTTCAATGTGTCTGGTTCCCCTGAAAAAACTCTAGGAAGGGAAACGCTTAAACTCGGACGACAAACTTAGGACACTCTGAAGGACTGGGTCTTGTCACGGACACAGGAATTCTGGGATAAAGGAATCCTTCGACTCGTTAATCAATGAGATCGTTGTGTGCACGTCTATTGTGTATACTTTGAATAGTCTTCATTTATACCCACAAGATCATTTTGTTGAATGAGGGTCATTTTCATTTAAACACCCCTAGTAATAAAAAGTGTTTATGTTTTGTTTTTGTAGTTATGTTTGTTATAATTGTCGCAATTGAAGAATTGTTTGAATCAAGTAAAGAAATTAAGTTTTTATGAACAGTTACTGTGTCACTTGAGTGAAACAATATATTTTACATTTATGTGGGAGGCAATTGTAACATTCCTAAGCTGAAAATTAATTGTTTAATACAAAACGGAACGGAAATAAAGTGAAAAAGTGTGCGATGATGATATTTTTCTAAAAATATAAACATAATTTGTATGCGCAGCTCGAATGAAAATCAAATTTTTAAAAACATCAGAAGATTAAGGAATATAATAAAATCCGACAAACACAGTATTAGGAATAACAGCAATTTAATGTAAAAACAACACAGCCCTATTTTCTCTAAAATCAATCAAATCAATGGATAAAGTTGGATTTTCTAATTTTAAGTCGATGTTACTTTAAAAATTATCCAGACTTTATAAGCTAAAGATTAAATATATTTAAAAAAATGCCTATCCTGCATTCAATTAAAAATAAATTATTTCAATTGAAATACGACTACAAAGATGGGTTTAACTATAAATTTATATTAATAAAAATGTATTATTGGGAATATATTAGTCAGAGCTAGTTTAAATTGACAAAAAGCAGTTTCCGAAAAAAGTATTTTGAAAGAATTTTTTTGTTGTTGTTAAAAAGATTTTTTATAGCTCTTATGCAATATTTTTCCCAATAACACTTTTTTGTAATTTTCTTTTATATTTTTGTCAGAGAGTCAATAAACGGAATAATTCTCTTACAATTGTTGTGCATTATCTAAAACGAAATAGAAAATATAACGAAACAAGACATAGAAAGATAAATTATCTTTTAATAAATTATTGTATTCTTAATATTGTACCAAATAAATTAATAAGAAAAAAGTCATGTATATTTAAGAACAATGAAATCCTAAGATAACTAGAGTTTTTAAAATTTTCATTTGTATTTTCAAAAATAACAGATTTACGTCTTCTTAATGTTTTATCTGATAATTAAATATAAATTAAGAACTTAAATTGCAAGTTTTTTCAGTAAACAATTGTCCGTTTGACGAAAATTCACATTAGAAATAAAAAGAGAAGAAAAAAGTTTTAGCTCAAATTTTTTCTGAGGAGAGCCAAACTTGTGGAAGACATAAATCTAGTTACATGAAAGAATTAAAAAAATTGCGCTTCTGATATGAAGTTTCCTATCTCATTATGATATCTTTTTTCTTATCCATCGTTTCATATCTAATTTTTTCCAGAAAAATATCCAAATTTCTTCTTTTTTTTATTTCAACAGGAATTTCCATGAAAAAATAATTCACAAACAACGCCGCATTCCTTCATTATTATTTCACTGTAGCCTTGACCAAGACTAAGAGAAAAACTATTTGTAACTCAGCTTTATTAAAAAATGTCTTAGAACAACTAGAGCTTGAAAATTTGCATTAATTAATGACATAGAAAAAAAATGAAGAAATTAAGTATTTTATATTAAAGATAATAAACATGTCTTGATATATTGTAGAAGAATTGAAGTCCTGTTCTTTTAGTGCAGATGCTTTAATTGAAACTTGCATAAAAAAAGAGCATTTATGAAAGTTTTTTACAAATATTTCAAATAGTGCATTTAAAAAAGATTTATTGGCTTAAGGTAAACACACAAAAACTTCAGGAGGGTTTTTCCCATAGAAAGAAAGAAAGATATCTGGCTTGATTTGAATTTTTGAAATAAATTCGGTTTATTTTTATAAGAGCTGTTGAACGTGCAGAGTTTGCTAATATGTTAAATTTACGCAGGTATTTTACCATAAAAATGTTATTTAATATATAATACATAATAATTTAAAATAATAAAAATTACGATGAACTAATAATACCTAGTACTTAAAAATTATGGTATATTATTCCAATAAATGTTTCTTCCACAATCTATATATGCTTAAATTTCATAAAAAAAACTGCGAAATTTAAATTACTTTAGTCTTATTAATTTATTTGAGAGTTTTTGTTCAAAGTACTCTTTTTCTATTTGGATTTATTGTCTATATTTTGTTTGGAAATTTTTAATCTACCGAGTAGCAAAGGGTAAGGTTTGGTGCCATGAAACTGGTTTAACCCCACTTATTTAGTCCTAAGTCCAAAATTGCTTTTCGACTCATTGAATTCCTTTTCCCCTTTTGCATTGTTGTGTAAATGTTTTCCATTTCTATATTTAATATGCTGTTTTGTGATTTCTGAATTTTTTCTTGAAATCTTTGCTCTAGAGTTTTCAGAAGTATTTTATATTTTTCGTCCTATATAATTAGGAATTTTTTAACTAGATATTGCTGCTGTGTGTAATGTGTTGCTTTAGAAATATTTAGCGACTACTTTTTACTCGAAGATCATATATGTATACAATGTGTAAAATTTATCTTGAGCAAGGTCTTGACATTAAGAAAAGTCGAACAATGTTTACTCACTGCTCTCAGTTTGTTCCCAAGTGCTTCTTTGGCCATTTGGAAGAGTGAAAGAGGCATCATGAAGTATCCCTGCCACTTGCAGTCCAAGTACACTTGCATCCGGGACATGCCATCAGGTGTACTGGGTGTCACGTGTAAGAAGAGACCCTTGTGATAACTTCTCTCGTCAAGTCCTTTCACAGGCAGGTGTTGAAGACGTACTCGACCCCACTCTTTGGTAGCAATCGTCACTAAAAGAAAAAAATGAATCGATTATATTCACAATAAAAAAGTATATTTCTATTGATTTAAAACAAAAACAAAGAAAAGGTGTAAAATAATAATAATAATTGGTTAAGTGAATCCTAGATTTAAATAATGTAAGAACTGCATATGTACAACTTATTTTATGTATAATTTTCTATGCTAAGAGGATTTACGATATTGATAATTTTTTTTTATGATTTTGACTGTAACTAATGTAAATTAAGTATTTTATTAACATATACTTTTGGACTGTCTTAAGTTTGAAATATAAATTTTTACTAAATATTCAAAGGAAATTATAATGTGGATAAGGATTACATAAAATACACAAAGTTTATTTATGTATTTTATATAAAAATACATGTTTTTGTTCGATGTCTAGAGTGAGAGTATATTAACGTCGCACTGTAAGGCTCGACAGAATTAACGTGCATCAGTGTTTCTGATGCACGTTAATTCTGTCGAGGACCAAAGTCCTTCAGATGGCGCAGTGCGGATGCTCGAAGACTTAGGAGTCAGCTCAGGTGTTGTCTTCTTCACTTGGCAAAGGTTTGAAATTACGAGGTCCGTCGCTCTCGTGTAACTTTACAGAGAGACGTTAATATACTCTCACTCGAGACATCGAACAAAAATTTATGTATTTTACATAAAATACATAAATAAACTTTATGTATTTTATGTAATCCTTTCCTGTCGAAACACGACACGAAAGGTCTTCACTAGCATTGGACTCAAATACAAGGCAAGCTGGCCACGAGTCTGACCATGACCATTAGGCTACCGCATTCACACTAATATCTCGAATTATACGCATTTGTCATTATTAGTAATCTTATCATTCCCGAGCTGGGAAAAATCGACTCAGCCTTCCATCCCTTCTGTGGGTCGATAAAAGGAGTACCAAGCTTGCTTGGGGAATAAAACACTGGGGGTTTCACTTCAGACTGGCCACCTGATAGAGACATCTGCTCATGCACATCCACGCTTAATGATCCCGCATACTGGGATGGGCACAGTAGGCCCTGGCCCTCATGGGCTGTTGCGCCACTGAGTTTGAGTTTGAGTAATCTTATCAGTTTTACTTAAACTTTACCACAGTGTTTCTCAAACTTTCAATACTTGCGACCCAATTTTCAATCATAACTTTCGTCGCCCCCCCCCTCCATTCAAAAACAATGTATTGATTTCAAAATTAAAGTAATCAAAGCTACAATATGACTTTAATTATATAAACCTTACAAATTATTAAGAAAAGTATTAAATTTTGTGTATAATTCTGTACATGACAAGCCCATGACTAGTAATTATTAATCTTGTTCTTAACTTAGTATTGATAAATTAATTATCAAATACATGATGCAGTACTGATGCATTTAAAAAATATTATATCAATGTGTACTTTACTTTTTTATTATGTCAGAATGCATTTTGTTTTCCTTCCTTTCAGTAAATTTACAAATTTTTAAATCTTTTATTTTTGACTTTTTGATGTACTCGCGCCTCCCTTTTAAGGTTATCACGCCTCCCCCCCTAGGGGGGAGCGCCCCACAGTTTGAGAAACACTGCTTTAACATTACTTTTAATTCTATTCTTTCATCTATCACTAATTTAAAATGCATGGAATTCTACTCATTATCAAAACGCTTTTTTCATATATACCCCTCCTTCCTGAAAAAATTATAATAAGCGTCTCTTTCTGTATTTATAATTAAAGTAACTGAAAATATTTCCCTATAAAATATAATTCCTGTGGAAATTTTTTTTCTAGACAAATTTAAATCTATCAGAATTTATCCTACCTCTCAAACTCAATTTTATTGGAATATTTTCTTTTAGAAGAATAAAATTTTAGCGAAAGATATTTTATCTATTGTATTTTTTGCAATATATATTTCTTAAATCATTTTCTTCCTTCTTCCTTTTCCACCATACTTTAAAGAAATCTGTTCGATTTCTGTATAAATAATGACTAGATGGAGGCATATTTCAAATTTATGACTATTTTAGTCGTCATTTTACCAAAATATATCGTAATCAATTACTATATAAACCCAACCATTTTGAATGAGATTATATTTACATTATCAAGTAGCGCATTGTTTTAAATTATTTTCAAATTGTATGGCGGCAAATTCCTCAAAATTTCACTTAAAAGATAATATTAAGTGAATTATTGGCGTTTTTACCATTTTAGATACGATGATAAATTTTACAATGATGCAATTGATACAATGTTTTACAGTCATAAATTTCATTCGTTGTTTAATGCAATAAAGAATCAACATGCAACTTTTTCATTTATTTTTCATTAGTTTCCTTAAGTATAATTAAAACAGTAAGCATTTCTTGATATTTAAAGCAATATACAAAGCTTTAGTAAAATGAAATGACACATTTTTAAACTCTCTTCAGTTAAATGCATCTAATCATTAACAATACATTTAATATTCTTCAAATTATGCATTTATTCTTACACTACTTTTACCTTGATACCCCCAATATTGAGGATTTATTTTATGATACTAAGCCCCAAAATGATACTTGTAACTGAATTAACATAATTAAAATAATGAATTATAGAAACTTTGATTTAGTTTTACTTAATTTAAAATACTTGAACATTCTTAATTCGTAATTACTGTTGCTTCTATTGATAGCCAGTTTTGACATGATTTTTGGGGTTGCTCTAGAAAAGAGAGCCTTTTTTTTTACTTAAGTTAATAAAATGTGTACATATATTATCTTGTATATATTCTCACATTAAAAATAACATAATTATATAATTATTTTTGTTAACTTTTAAATGTATACAATATTTTCTAGAATTTGTATTTCATTAGATTTGAATTTGTATCGCACCGTGAAACAACATGAATAGGGCTTCGAACCGTAATTTTTTTCGTTCCGGTTCAACTAAAAAAAATACATCGGTTCAGTTCCGGTTTTCGTTTCGCTAAAAATAAAGGTTTTCGGTTCAGTTTCGAATGAATAATTTTATTTTAAGTATTTTCTTATTTGTAATGAAACAAAAATATACTAGTGAACATCGAAACAAGAAAATCGAGAAGCAATTACATGTAATGAGGATAATTATAAGGTTGACGTGGAATTAGAAAACATTAATAAGTTTGTGACAGTAAGAAAATGACTGAAAATATATCGAACCGAAATAAACGATATTTTTTTTTCGGCTCAGTTCCGGTTCGAAGTTTTAACAAGAATGCTTTGGCGATTGACCTCATAATTCTGAGCCCTGGTCAAATGACGAGGATGACACCCGAGATGGCCCACCCTTTTCAAACGTCCACATCACACCAACGAGAGGACTGAACTTCGACGCCAGGTTTTCAGTGGCACTAGGTTTCGAATCCGTGACTTGAAAGTGCCGGTCACGAGTTCGTGACCATAACCACTTATCTCTCTACCGCAGTCAAAAAATTTCAGCTAATATAGTGTATCCGTATAATTTCACATTTTTTGCAATTCTAAAAAGCCTTAGAAGCATTTTTTGCAAGACTAAGGGGAGGGGGATTAAAGTAAGATCATCTGAATAAAAATAACAAAGAAGACCAGTAATGTATACAAATTCAGAACTAATAATAATAAGTTGAAATCCAACCGAATAGAAGAATATTAGTTTGTGTTGATGATTTAACAAGAAAAAAAAATTTTTTTTTAAGTCAATTCCCACTTTACTAGTAAAACCTACAGGCGCCATCTATTGCAGATAAATATAACTTAGTCAGAAATAACGCAGAATAAATTTAAAATTAAAAAATAAAATTTCATTAATGAATTAGTGTTTGAAAAAATTGTATTAACATCAAGTGTCATCCACTACAAGTTTTAAAAAAATTGTATTTGAACTTCAGTGGATGAATAAAATGTATTTTACTAACGATTGAAAATTTGAACAAGATATGCATATATATATATATTAGGAGAGAGTGATTTTATAGTAAGAATTGAAAAAGGGATAAATATCTAATGGTAAAAATGAAAACAATCTTACTGGTAGAATTAGAAGTCCTTAAGAAGGTTGTATGTGATAGATTTAGAGGCTGTAAATTCCCTACCTTTGTTTGATTTGCAATATCGGTTATGCAGAATTCATTTTATCCTAAAATTTCTAAAACATGCCGCAAAGCTTACCTCATGATAGATTATGATGTTTTCAATTTAAAATAAGTTATTAATGTAAACTAAACTTTCATTCCAAAATGTCAGCGGGCTTAAAAGTAATCTTAAAATCGCAATAATCTTCCTAAATGCTTGAATAACGTGATATGAAAGCAGCCTATGAATACACAAACCTGACCTCTTGTTTCATTCTACACTTCGAAAAGCTTCTATATCAAAAGCATCTGCTTAAAATAACGACAAATTCTACGCACTTCAAAAGAATCATGCACGCTTCACAGAAAAATATCATCCAACACAGATAATAAACGATTTCGAATGGATTTTAAATTACCTTCGATTCATTCCAGTCTTCTACTTCTGCTGGAGAGAATGAAAACATTCCACGTCGAAAATAATTAAATGCAGGTTCATTGGAAACAAAGACCTGACTGATTAACCTCCCAATAACCAGATGGCAATGTAAAAGGTAATTATGGAAGATTATTTTTGTGATTATGATTCCTTCAGCGAATTCAAAGAACGACGGGGATTATTGGGAATGGGTAATATTCGATGAGAAAACAACAATCCGTTCTCTTTCAAGTGAAGGAACAAAACAAAGAATTAGAAGATATGCGAATCATTAGTGGAACAAATATCTCCTCGCCTTTTGCACCAGGACAGAGTGTCTCTGAAGCAATTATGGAATAGTTTTATTCATGATAAATGTGTTCGAAATGCTTTTGAAACTGAATATTCTTTTCGACGCAATTCTGTTTGCAGTCTGAATCAATTTTCTTGTCTAGACGACCGTAAAAACAGAATTTACTTAAATACGTGCAAAAATAAATGAAATTATTTAATCATATCGTTCTTAATAAAGAGAATATCAGTTTTGCGAAATTAAGATTCTTTTAATTCCATTATTTGGGTGCTTCGGCAATTATGTTTATTGAATGACGTGATTTTAACCCCTTAAGTGCCGCGGGCGTTTATATACGCCCAGCTGAGATGGTGCCTTTAGTGCCCCGGACGTGTATACTCGTCCTTCCAAAGGAGAAATTTTTGTATCGTGTTGTTCGGCTTAAAACTAGTCCCACGGCTTTGGAATATACTAACATGACATTCACAGTGCTTCTAAAGAATTTACTTATTTCGGAGAAGAGGTGGGGAAGGAATTTGAAAGGGTATATTCAAGGAATGATGAAACTCATAGCTAAGCAGTTTTTCTTGTTTTTTCATTTGAGTGTGCTCTTTTCTATTTTTCATTTGCAGTCATTTTCACATACTGTGTAAAAAAAGGAACTTTTTAATTTTTTGTACGAATGCACCGTATGTAATATTGATTTATGTGTTCAACCTTGATTAAGGACAAATCACAGAACAGATAAGTTATAATTTATTTTTTATTACAATGTTACTCTAGAGATTAAATTTTATATTTACATTTTATTAATTTATCCTATTCTTTTCTTTTCTTTTTGATGTGTAACATCTTTCCTCTCGATTGCTGAACTTTGTCGGAGTGATTTCGTCAATAGGGACAGAAGTTTGTAACAGGAAGTGACATAAGCGCGCGCTATTTGATTTGACCAATGAGAGCGCGTGGTCGCTACACTCGCATCGGGGTCCAGGGTTCATGTCTAGTCATTTTTTTTTTATATTGTTAAAGCTAGTATTTAAAAAAATTCGAATCCTTATTCAGGATAAACCTACGATAATGTCTCAGAACTCATTGCGTAAGAAATCTGAGGTTAATACACATATGTGTAAACTATATTAATAATTATGTTTACTGTTAAGCGTGTCTGACAAAGTTCAACATTCTTAAGAAAATACGAGTAAGTAATAAGGAATTATTCGAATTAAATATTTTAGTGCGTATCTTTTTCATACTTTGAGGTTAAATCCTGTCGCTGTCAATATATTTTTTGTGGTTAAAAAAAAGTTTTCTCGATTAAACAAACTAATTACACGTGTAATTTTGATTTTCTCTAATATTTCTAATTTTTAAACATTTAACAAGCTAATTAAATTTTCATGATTTTGTGATTAGCAGAGAAGGGTAAATCTAGAGCAGAATATATGCGAAATCCAACTCTTGTAGTTGTTTTTTTATATTGTTAAAGAGTTAGTTTTTAAAAAGATTCGAATTCTAAAACTGGATTTCGTTTACTTACTCTACTTCGCAAATACCAGCAAGTCTTATCCAGGATAATCTTAGATCCTTACGCTCAATTGTTAAAGTCTCTGGGCTCGTTGTGTATGAAATCTGAGGTTATATTTAACTTTGTAAGCTATATTAATAATTATATTTACTGTTAAGCATTTGACAAAGTTCAACGTTCTTAAGAAAATACGGGTAAGTAATATGGAATTATTCGAATAAATATTTTAGTGCGTATCTTTTTCGTACTTTGAGGTTAATTCCTGTATCTGTCAATGTAACGTATTTAATTGTGATTAAAAAAAGTTTTCTTGTGTGTGTGAGTGTGACTAAGAAAATCCTAATTAAAACTCCTAAATAAAATTTTCATTTAAGATAAAATTATTCGACAGAAAATTATTTCCAATCATACTCGATTCAAGACTCAATTCAATCTCACTCAAAATTATGGGAAGCGAGTTATAGTTTGCTTTTAAAAGAGTAGAACCCCATCTTCGGTATATGGTAAAAATACACAAAATGCAGGAAATCTTTAATTTTTTGAACAGTTTGATTCGGAGAAATGTATGTGACCACCGAAATCTCTGGTTGTCATTTTCAAGTCTATTGTATCCACTATTCCCCAAATTGAACAAGAAAAAAATATTTTTGATAAAAAATTGCATTTGTCCTTGTGTTAAATAAATAAAATTTTCATTAAAGGATATAGTTATTCGATAGAAAATTATTTCCTATCATACTCGATTCATTTTTTCAGGATATAAGTTACTATTGCGTATTTACCTAGACAACATGTCAGATGTTACACATCATATGCGACTACTGTAAGGCTCGTTTCTTTTTTTTTTTTAAA
>BMAV01003034.1:437383-498586 GCA_019973955.1 Trichonephila inaurata madagascariensis
AGGGGGTGAATTTCGTATCTTTTCCTCGGCAGTTTAAGGATTAAATGATAAAAGGTTCCTGTAGAAATAGAAGTACTGAAATATGAACAATTTTGTAATTTCATTAAATTGTATGTATTTATTTGCTTAAGACTATCTTAACACGATCTTTAAAAGCATTCCGGCTATTTGTTGAATATTATTTTGGAAATTCGGTTTCTGATAATACTTAAGTATTTTACAAAGTTAAAAAATCGCAACAACTTTAATGGTAACTACTAAATAGAAACTTAGAAATAGACCATTATTTGTTTAAACAGGAGAGATTAGCATGAAAGGGTTAGATAATCATAATACCCGTCCTACTTGTGTATATTATTAATAGTTATACTAGTTAAAATTTCATTAAAGTAACTGAAGACTGAATATAATTAAAGTGTGCTAATAATGAAACGATGAATTATTATATGAACCAAATATCCCTCATAAAATATTTATATACATATACTGTAAATAACTAATAATTTAATAATATATTTTTAGCAGTTGGGGAATATTTGATCTGATTATTAAAAGGTAGAACTTAAGAAATAGAGCCATCAAATTTCTGTAATTTAATATTTCCTTTTCATACCTTTTCAAAAAATTTTACTTGATTTTGGAAGAAGAATTCTGTAAAGAATTAGTTAATTTGTAAATAAATAAAGAGGTTAAAATATTATAAAAGAAACTGATAATTCATCTATTTTACAATGTAGTTTCCGACAGTATAAATATTGCGTAAAAAGTACAGAATGACCGTATATTATGTCATTTTTAATTGTTAGTTTTCACTAAAAATGAATAAAAATATTATGAGATACATTTCGAAAATTTACGAAAGTCCTCTAAAGGCAAGAAGTGATCGTAATACTTAAAATTTACTTCAAGTAGATATTTAAAAATACTACTGAATTAATTTTTATTATTTTTTATAATTTGGTTTTAAACAGTTAATAAATACGATTCGATTCCTACAAGAAATCCTAAATAAGAAACAATATTTTTGCGGAAATAAATATCAAAAAGTAAAATTAAATTAAATTGAACATAAATATTTTATATAAACAGGCCTTTACTATTAAAAACTCAAAATTATTAATTTTTTTAATGAAAAAATTATTAGTTGAATGGAAAAAAATAGGAGGAAGATGAAATAAAAATGAACATTGGATATATACATATATATACATGTTAAATTAGCTATTTGAAAAAAAATTGTATTGATTGATTTGATTCTCTATACTTTCTTGCTCTCATCATTACATTTATATGTTACCGTCAAAGTGTGAAATCCGTTTTTTCATAAAATAACCAGGTATTTCATGAAATAACTAAACAAGTCAGTAAAAGTATGTAAATATATTGAATACTATGATTTAACTAGGAATTCTGTAGAATAACGATTACTTGATCGCTTAAAGTAAAGTACACGACACTCGAAAGCTCTTTGAACTGGTTCTAATTGCTTTTAGTCAATTTTGAGCCCCAATTCAAAGTGTTATCACAACAATCCTTGCTCTAATATATAAAAAAAAAAGTAAAATAAAGGTATTTAATAAAATTTAAATTAGTATTCTTTTAAAATTTTGTTTTAAAAGTGTACACAATGTTTTTATCAAGCAACAGTTACTTTTTCCCAGCATGTATTTTTCGATAATATTTAAATATAACTATTTCTGCAACATATTCTTTTTTTTCCTTTCTTTTTCAGTAATATTAGCAATATGAGCAATAATAAACTATATTATATCTGCTTTTTCTTATTATTTATCAATTAATGGTCCGCAATAGGGATAAAATGTATTTTTCGAGAGATTTTAGCTATTTATGATCAATTAATTTATAAAATAACATTGAAATTGTTTATTTTTCACTTTAACGGTCTATCATTAGTTATTTCTTAGAATAACTAGGTAAAATACGAAATGTTTCATCTATTATATTCTTTAACTAACTTGTCCAGTGATTTCAAGAAATACCTAGTTATTCTATGAAATAACTGAATTAGACACTTTATAAAGGTAACATATATATTAAGATAAAGGGAAAATGAAGGAACTTTTTACTGTTTAAAATAAATACCACAATCTACAATTTTCAATTATTTATTTGGAAAAAAATACTTTAAAGTAGTTCTACTTAATTCTTCAGTAGCGATTTCTCTACACCAGTAAATATTAACGCAAAATTCAAATTATTCCAAAATTATTGTAATAAAAATAATTTATTATCTTATAATAGTTAATTATTGAAGCTAAAAATCAAAATTTAAAATTAAAAAATTTATTTTCACATACTTTTGAGACGTTTTGTGCCATTTTGTAAACGTAACAATTTAGATATTTGCTGTAAAATAAAATTTAACAAGAATTTTGAATAAAATTTATTTCCGACATTTTATATAAACTGATTGGGTTATAATAAATATTTAATGAATTCAAATTTATTTTAATTGACTTATTCAAAAATGGTGTGTTTTTTTAAATAGACTGGAAATTATTTTAAGAAGAAAAAGTACATTTATAATTTATAAATGCTTGTGTTGTCTACTTTTTCAAGGTATTGTGTTCTTAACTTTAAGATTTATGCTCTAAATGGCTTTTATATGCTCGCTTTTACAATATTAGAATTCGTAATTTAGATTATTTTATAGATTTATTCCCACAATGAGTCCCATAGGATTTCAGATATTAGCCTGAGGGTGCTTCAAATATCTTTTAAAATTCTAACGGAATAAAGCGCTTCAAAACTAGTAAAAAATGGAATAGGTTTTCAGAGTTTCAAATCATAAGAATATAATTTCATTATACATTGAAAATCGTTTAACATGAAACTGAGAGGAATGAAATATTTTTTCGTGTTAAGGGGAATATATATATATATATATTAAACAAAATTTAGTTTATTAGAGTACATTTTATTTACTTAGATATGTATAAACGCATGCATTTAATAAAATTCAATGAATCAAAAACATTCATGAGATATTTTAAAATTTAATAAAAAATTTTCAATTTATTGAAAAGCAAAATATTTTTTGAATTGTTGGAAAATGATATATATATATATATATATATATATATATATATATATATATTGTTTACATTGTCTTTTTTAGCATCAAATCGTCAATAAATTGCTCGATGTCGTTTATTTTGCTATTCATTTCACCATTATAATGTGTCTAAACAACAGTGCATACATTTCATGATGTTCCTCATTTTGGCTGATGTGCGAACAGGAGCAGCATCATTCATTTCATTTAGGGGTGGAGGGTGTAAGTAGCTTAAGGTATCCGACTACGTTCGGAACCGTGATTTTGCAAAAGTGTATAAATGGATAATATTTGATATTTAGTGTCACTCAGATTAGAAAATATATATAAAATTATTTTAAGAATATTGTTACAATAAAAAATTATTTAAGTATAATATTTTGACAAAAAATGAGTATAGAATGACCAGTTTTTCAAACATTCTCCGTTTGTGAAAAATGCTTCTATTATAAAAATATTTTGTCTGTATATAGCTCAGATCTCTCCTCAGAGGCTCAACTAGAATTTTGAAATGTATAACTTAAAAGTGGGTTTGTCCATATTTTACGACAACAAAGGGGAGCAATTTTAAGAAAAAAAACGCCGATAATTATTTCAATTGGTGGTAACTCTGAAAATAATGTGAATTTTTTCAAAATTCCTAGCTCAGACTCTCTGGAGAAGTCTTTACTTTATATAAGCACACACAAAATATTATTATTTTGGAAGCATTTTTTATAAAAGGAGAACATTTTGAAAAAAAGATTATTCTAAGTTAATTTATTGCCAGAATAGTGTATTTAAATAATTTTTTTTTTTGTCAAAATGTCCTTAAAACAATTGTATACATGTATTCTATTCTGAGTGACACTAAATATTATGAAAATTATCCATTTATGCGCTTTTTAAAAATCACGGTTCCGAAAGTAGTCGGATACCTTAAGTAAATAAAATTGTCTCATGTCAAAGGCTATTCCGAAGGTATTTCAAAGCCAAGTTAGCATACTTTCTTATGGAACATGTAAAAACACCTGTCTTTCATTTCACACCCATCTTTAATTTCGCCTGCACGGCTGGTGTTTTCCGTATTTTGTTCATTCCCAGAAGGAAAATATGTTCATGTTAAGCTATTTTCGCTTCGTGTTAAGAGAAAAAATGCATCAAAATACATAGTAATTTGTCGGGACCGTTGTATTACTTCGTGTTAAGAGATATTTCGTCTCAAGCGTTTTTGTGTTAAACATATTTCTCTGTAATTAATGTTAAATGGAAGCTATTAATGAAACTAAGTTTCCTTTAAAAACAATTTATATACTCTAGTGGCGTTTTGAAATATTAAACAAAAATCTCTCTGTTCCTTTGTAAAAACTATTCATACTTTATTCTAACATGTTATGAATAAGATATCAAAATAGTTGTTTAGATGTGTCTAAGATGTTTGTAGTTTAATTACAGGCTTCACTTCATCCACTCATTGTTAGAAGTCTATCTCTATTTTAGAGCTTATTAATCACTTGCGCTGGCAAAAAAAAATCAATGACGCGTGTACCATAACGGTCCAGTATAACTCGCTGGGAAGCGTCACGCAGTGTGCGATGTCTCAGAGAAATCGGAAAGATTTATACTTTCTAAGCTAATTTATTGTTAACCTAGAACTTTTTATAGTCGGTTTCGGAGTGTAAAAATTATCTTATCAAAGTCACTATCATTATCATCGTGTATTCGTTTTCTATTTGTCGAAATGATCTCGTTAACGTCACTTTTGCTTTCCATTTTAGAATGTGGGTTAAATATTTATAACTGTACGCTATGCAGTGCACTGATGATCTGTACTCTGACAACAATTCCACCTGACATGCCACACACGTCGTTTTTGTTTCTGTAACAATTCCATGACGACGTACATACCACGTCATCGGTGATTCTGAGACAAAAGAATTATGACGTGCGTGGCACGTCTTTCAAGCGCAAGTGGTTAAAATTCTTCAGACATAAAATATATTTTTGACGGTAAAGGATTTAAAGAGAAAGATGAATATAAACTTCAACAATATTTTGATCAAAGTAGTCAAGAAATTGAAATGGAAAAAACAAACTAGCCAGCCAAATGAAATGAAATTTTTAAATAGAAATAAAAACTGTAAAATAAAAATAACTCGTTTACCTCTCTATTGTATTCATTTTTCGTATTAAAACATTCTAGGAGAAAACGAGTCCCTTTTATTTGTATTGTTTATAATTAAATGTTTTTGTATTATTTTTTTTAAAAAAAAATAGCACTATAGCAGTGACAGCTACAGTTAGTTTTGAAAAAAACTATCCCTGAATTTAATTTTCGTAAGAAATAGTTCTTACAAATAAAAAATGACTGTAACATTTAAAAAGATTTTTATAGAAATTAAAGCAAGAAACACAATAATGCATTAAAAATTAAATATTACTTAGCCCATTGTCATATTATATCAAAGGAAAACATTTGTATCCTGATCAAATTAGTTACACCATGATAATTACATAATATCAGGATATGAAATTATATAATATTTTAAAAAGTAATTATTCGCTTTGATATATTGTAATAACACATGACTATAACAGTAATTATTTAAATCAAGTACGCTGGAGTTGCATAGTCGATATAAATCATGTAGTAATATATTGCAAATGATATCTAGCACCAGCGGCGTAACGTACACCCCCGCAAACCCCCAAATCGCAAGTGACCCCAGGATTCTAGGGGGCCCAAAACCTGACTGATGCGACATACATATCCTTTGTAAGATCCAGCTTGGGGCCAAAAACCGGACTTTGTAGGGAGGGCCTAATATTCTACGTTACGCCACTGTCAAGCACTGCTTACTACAAAAATCCCAATAATATACCAAACAATCGATAAACTAAACATCCTTTTTACTGCTTTCCACATACGTGGGAAACCTCTCAAACTAAGAAGATAAACATAACAGCAAACTTATTTTTGATAAATGTCTCTCAATTTTCGAAAGTACTCCAAGTTAATCAGAATCTAAGAATTATATGGCTTAAGTAATCATTGATAAAATGGTACGCATTGAATATCTAAACGAAAAATATGTAGACGGAATGTAATTTTAGGAATGAAAAGGAAAATCAAATCAGGATTAAAGTTGGAAAGGTGCGTTTAATTTATGGGACTTACAAAGGAAGCACATTAATGGAATGTTAAGAAAAAATGGGTATACTCTTGAACTAACAAATCAAAAGTTCCTTTCCGAATAATTTTTAACTAGAAAGTAATATTTTTAAATGCAAATTTGATCGCAATTGGGCTTTTAATGGAGGAAGTTGTTTTGAATTAACATTAGTCTACGTCACACACGAAAACCACTGACAAATGATCCCATAACGTTAATAAATTGTTTATTAACTTCGTATATCCAAGCAACACCAGTATGACTGGTAACGGACTTCGTGTTTTTGAATAACAAACAAGGGACCAGGTCGACAGAGTGACAAGGGTCTGAATCGACACCAAACTTCCACACCAACCCAACATGAGGATTTTGAGATTTAATCTGCATCAGGCCATCTATACATCGGATGTTAAGTGGTATCGTCAGAAATATTAGGTCTCAACAGAAAATACTCAGACTACGAATGTGTGCCTCGTCTATGCTAGGATTAGAATTCGTTCGCATCTTTGATGTGAACGTCGCCGACCACAAAGCTTTTGGCCAATGAAATACCGCATCCTTAAAGATTTTCGAAGTAAAAAGTAATAATGATGCATAATTTTTTATTCGAATTAATTAGAACATGATTCATTTTTTGTTAATTCCTTAAAACTGAAAATTTGAAATAAATGACAAATTTTAATACGCACGCACATACACATATAAGGACTAAAACTTGAAATATTCAAATAATCTCCTTTTAAAATTAGAATAAGCTAATGTCTGCATATAATTTACTCGTTGAAATAAACTAACTTATGGATTATTTCTTAAATAAAATAATTTGTTTATATTTATAACTTAGATGACGCTTGATAACTTTAATATCATTTAACTATTTATCATGTGTTTAATTTGAAAAATATACTCTCACATAATTTTTTTGCTATAATATCACGAATAATTATTTGTTTTCCTATATAAAGCTGTTGAATATTATCTATTATAAATCCACAATTATCTTAAAATATGATTTTGCTTTATGCGTACTAGTTATAAAATGCATGAATATTTAACTAGCATTAATCAGTGAGGGTACCACTGAAATAAAGATTGCAATCTACAATACAGTGATATCGTGAGAATATAGCCCCATTTTGCTTTATGCGTACTAGTTATAAAATGCATGAATATTTAACTAGCATTAATCAGTGAGGGTACCACTAAAATAAAGATTGCAATCGACAAAACAGTGATATGAGAATATAGTCCCAATGAGGCTAAAATATATCTGGGTAAATAGAATAAAATATTAATATTTAAATGCAGCTTATAGTAAATAATATTATTTTATTAACTGATAAAAGATGATCATAACATAAGGATTAGTTTTATTAATTTCGAATCCACTCAAAGTAGTACTTGATGACATGGAAGCGTGATCTCTATAACAATTCTATACCATAATGCTTTTCTTTCTCGTTCTTCTTTTTTTTTTCCTTTTAAAATGTCCAGATTTGAAAGTAAATATGTATAAACACAATTAATAAGTTAAGAAACATAAGAATGCTCTTGAAAAGCTACAACAATATTCTCTTCTGTGTTGCACTACAGTGTTTTCCATCGCTTAAATGCTGATAAAAGAACAATAAGATATAAAAAAAAGTCTTTTTTCCTAAACAAAAGATTAAGGTATCTTCCATTTTTCCATAAAGATATTATTTTATTCAATATTCCTTCCCGAAACAGTGACGTAGTTTCACAAAGAAAATATCGGTCGCTGAAGATCGAAAACAAAATGTCGGAACAAGATGGCGCAGCAGTCTATCATCTTGAACGCGTCACAAATCAGCTTTAGTTTTCAACAGAAATTCCTTTTTCTGGCATGGCAACGATTTCTCACTTGTCTCTTTTGTTCTTCTATCACGGTGCTGTAGAATTCTTGTGATGGCATTCCATTTTTTTCATCTTTTCTTTCATATTATTTCTTTCCGTTTTGAAAAAGGATCTGGTTTATTGTTTTCTAGATATTGAGGTATTCTTCTCTCATATTTTTTATTCATTTATACGTTACTTCAAAACGATATCGAAAGAAATTTAATCATCCATCTTTTGTGTAACGCAGAAGCGTATAATTTCGGAAATAAGACTTTATTTTCATTGTCCGCGTAACTTGTTGCAGTTTTAATTGAATTTTTATTTGAATCGACAACCAACTGCGATTGATAGCATGTGAATTAATTATTTTAAAGAATAAATATCTATTGACAATGATAAACAAAACGCTTTTCTTTCACAAAGAATAAGATAAAATACGGCATTCTGTTAAAAATAAAAAAATGCTCGGATTTACGATTAAATTCAAAAGAATTTTTAAAACAAAAAAAAACCTTGTTTTATAATTTAAGAATTATTTATACGAAATAATGAAATATTTTTTTTTGTTACGAAAGAAAATTTCATGCGTTTATACGTATGCTTTGAAATACTTCAAATAAAATATTTTTTCAAACATTTTTGTTGCACATAAATAAAATGTAACCTGCATTCCCCAACATACACTAGTTCATTTTTTCAAGTGTTTACCAGTAATATTATTGTTGTGTTTTTGAAATATGCTTCATGAAAAGATTTTTGTCTGCATAATTGTCTTTAAAAAAGGAAATGAACTGTACCCATGTAGATAAAAATGCTTAGTAAATTTATTAAAAATTTTCTATACAAGCATGTTTTGTGTCAAATACCGCTTTGGAGGAAAGCCTAAAAAATATGCTTCTAGCATGTTATTGTAAAACACTAACTTTTAATCAAAAAAAAAGAAACTAAAGTTTTTATGAAATTGTATTAACTTTTATTCCAAATTGATGAATATTCTCATCCTTTGGATCTATGAAATAAACAAAAGTATTTTTTGCTTTAGATAAACAATTTTTTCCTAGTCTTCAGGGATGTAATTAAAAACACCAAGTATGCATTAAACATGGTTTATTTTCGAAAATCAAGAAATCAGAAAAAGTTTCTGTACATATAAATAAAACTCTTATGTTCTCTCTTGATGATTATTCGTTTATTCAAGTGATTTTTTTCAGTCAATTAAATTTAACTTATCTTTAAATTTTAGAATATTTACAGTCAACAATGTTAATTATTTAAATAAAAACTTTAGGCAATACAAGCAAAATCATTAATATTATATTATATGGTGTTAATTTTCTTTCTTTTACATTTTCATTTTTTAAGAAATCGGATAACAGAAATAATTACAACAGTTTGAGTAATTCCTATAAGTTTTATTAAACTCCTCTGCATATTCAAGAATATTTTCACAACTCATCTAATAATATTGTATATATGCACTATTTATAGGGTCGTGGGTAGCCTAGTGGTTAGAGCATCGGACTCCAGATCGGAAAGCCTGGGTTCCAATGCCCGATGCCACCAAATACCCTCCGAGTACACACGGAGTACGTGGTCGTTAAATCACTGGGTCCGAAATTCTTGCGAGAAGAATCACGAGTGCAGGGGAAAGGAGAATATTTCCCTCCCTTTCAGTTCCATGCCTAAGTTGTGAAAGGGGAGATCGGTGGTGTCGCCATCTATCGTAAAGTTTTATCGTCCCTTTCGGGAATTTCTCCAAGCCAATGTCATCTTTATGGTGCTCAAGGCTAAAGCCAACGACAGGCGTGCATCCAGCCCCTTGCCACGATGAATTTCGTGGGCCTCGATCTGCTACGTCAGACAGGGGGCATTAGATACAACAACATATTCGAATTCTCATAAATAGCAATATCATGAAAAAATAAAATTTAAGGTAAACTTAATTTAAAAATTTCAGGTATTCTGCTGTAGATACAATAATTTTGTCAATCACTACGTGTACTATTTCCTTGTGGTCTCTTCAGGACTGAGACTTTTGCTAGAACAAAGTTCGGGGTAATCGTTTCTTTTCTACGATTTCTATCAAATGACTACTGTAATTTGATTAGAGCACGCAATTCACTCATAGATTAAAGTCCTTTTTAAACATTCCGAATGTCAAATCAATGTTATAAATTGGATGTGCTGTATGCGTTTCAATCTTTCTTTAAAAATCGGAAATCCAAGTTCATTCGATTAATGCACTAACTTTTGACCTTGTTCTAAATTTGTTACACAAGGCTTTGTCAGAATTAAATTCTAGAGTCCTCATTGGCATCTGCTATCGGAATACAACAAATTTGTTTTCTTGTCTCAAGATATCAATATAGTTAGGTAAATTTAAAAATTTTTAAGTTAAAAAGTTTTAAGTAAAAATTTAAAGATTTTTAAGTATATGTTATTTTAAAACTTACTCATTTTTTTTAGTGTAAAATACGCTTATTTAAACAATGTACTGATTTTTTCCCTTTTTTTGCTGTTTTGATATACTTTTTTCTGAAAATATCTGGAAGTGTTTATTGTTGGAAAAAGAGAAATTTGTTTTTCATCTTTTTTTATAAAATAAACATAATTTATGAAATTAATAAATTTTAACCCAGTTTCATATTTTATGTTATGTATAAGCGAAGATTTGTTCCTACCAACAGACAAAAGAAAGTGATGCCATAAGCAAAAAATATATTCGAAGACAGTTTTATAAAAGACAAAATAAAATACTTATTTCAATAATCATATAAACCATTATTAAGCATATCAAATTAAGCATCTGTGTATGTTTTTTTAATAAAACTTTACAAATATTTTCCATCGATATTTTTTTTATTTGATTTTATATTTTAATCAAAATTTTGTACTTTTTTTTATAAACAAAACAAAAGGAACATAAAAACGTAATCTCAATTGAATGTAAATAATTTAAAACAGAGTAAATACATGTCGAATCCTGTTAAGCATAATTTCATTTAAACTCAACTAAGTGGCCTAACAGCCCGTGAGAGCCAAGGCCTACTGTGCCCATCTCAGTTTTCATGACCTTGGGCACTGAGCAGATGCTCCAGTTCGGTGGTTAATCCGATACGAAACCCCAATGTTTATTTCCCAAGCACACACACAAGCTTGGTACTCATTTATCGACTCATTGAAGATATGAAAGGCTGAGTCGACCTTGTCCAGTTCGGGGTTTGAACCGCGGATCTGCAGCATGGAAGCGCATTTCATTTATATTCGTAGAAATATAGATTTATTGTTAGTATATGATGGTGAACGTGGAAACATCAGGTATTATGTTGTATTGCAAAAACAGTAAACAGTCAACATTAATTCATTTTGAAAGCTAAATTTTGATCAAAATAAAATATAGAATTGTAACCCTCCGTTGTTTACACTCCTCCCATATTAACAGCAGAAAGACTTTCACGCCCTCTATCGGGTAGCACAATCTTCAGTCATGGCCAAGCTTCGGAACTGTAAGGACGTACGAGCATGCACTCCGATCCCTTTTAATTCTATTCTAAATGTTAGTTGTCTGGTTTGTTTTGTCTAATAAACGTATTTTAATTAACTAAAAGTGGATTTAGTTAATAACCCTTTCCCCAAGTGTTCCTTTATTACATTGGGTTACCCTTACGGAATTAAACATTGTAAATCAAGAATATTCTAATTAGGTATTTTGTATTTGCTGAAAAAATAAGATATTTTAGCACATTTTTATTATAACAATGATTTAAATTTTTTTAAAAAAAAGTAATATGTCTTTTGTAATGTTTCAAAATTTTAATGAAGTACTTGCTCTTCTTATTTACCAAATTATTCCAAACTTCACTGATACTCCTTAGAGAATCAATTATCTTATATATCGCATAAAACATTTTTTAGGAATTATGTCAAACTCAGATATAAAATTAATAGATAAAAACGCATATATAAACATTTACTCATAGGTTAAACCTTAAGATAAATATCGATAATGCTTCTAGGCTACAATTAATCTTGAAAAATTAATTACCTAATTAAAAAGCCCTTATATAAAAAAAATAGTAATTCCTTTAATAATTACATCCTTTCCATTTTACTTTCACTTTTGCATGCCATTAGTACATTTACATTTAAAATAATAATATTAATTTTAATAATGATAAGAAGAAATTTATCCTCTACAAAATAAAAGAAATTCAAGTCAGACTCAAGTGTTTCTGCAGAGGTAATCGACAACGAATTCGATATCTTAAGCTCAATAAAAACAGACCTTTATCTTCATTCATGCATACTTAATCGAAACCAATAATATTACATAAAAACAATATCAAATATCCATTCAAAGAATAAGATAATGATCGACAAAAGAAATAAGTACGTATCAAAAAATAAAATCATTTAACGCTCGCTGTAGTCAAGTAATGGCTTATAGACCGCTGGAGTAGAATTTCAATTACTAAAACACGCATATACATAACAGAACATTCATTTTTAGATATGTCATTATTAAATGACACAGAACATATTATTATTTTCAGAATGAAAACAAATTGCGCAATTTTATAGTGTCTTCATTATTCTAATAGTTATATATATATATATACAAGTATTTATTATTATTTTTGATGACCTCAACTATATGAAATTAAGATGCATTAAATAAATTAGATAAAAAAAATTTAAAGTGTTACCGTATGTTGACGTGAAAAGATGAGAAGTTTTGGAACTTTTTAAGGCGTAAGTAAGGGATCTGTCTTATATGTACGATTCTACTAATTTCAGAAGAAAAAAAAGATAGCTTAAGAAAAACGATTTTTCCGAAAGCCATGCGCAAACAATTTTAATCTTTTAAGTCTGAGTGTTTTGAATCGAACTTTTAATCCAAAAGAAGAAAAAGTCTCATAAGTTCTTCAAAATCAGTGTCTGTATCCGAGTGTTTGAAAAGTCCTTAAAATTTATTTGGAAAATGTGCGAGTTTTCCCTCAACAGTGTGAGACATAGGTGAGGGATCACGTGACGTATACAAATTTCATTTCCCGCTAGTTCACTAAACACAAAAAATGGCGCAGAATGTCGTAGAAGACAATAAATAAAGTAAAATAATGTGTCATCTTCAGAAAGGACTACTAGAAATAAAACTACCATCGTTGCCGTCTAGCGTTTTACTTTATAGAAATTTAATTGGAAAATTTTCCACCATTTGGTAATATTTTTACCTTCATGGTGACAAGTTTAAAAATTATAAGGAATTGAACATTGTTTTTCAATTCGGCATATATAAAAATTTAGAATTTTGAGCAATTTTTTGAAGAAAAAACACATTTTTGTTTTATTCATGGATTAGTTTATATTCGGGAATGTGCGGTAACTATTTCAAGTCTGACTTTCCCCGGTGATAAACAACAGATACCATTGCAACATTATTTTTGGTAGAAAACTATGTATAAAGTAGTATTGGTTTTTGTAATGTGTGATAGCATATACCCATATATAATTTCGAATCCTAAAATTTAGAAACTATTCATAAATATGTTATTATTCTTAACGCATGATTCAAAAAATTAATTTATTTTTAAGCTAAATAAGGCAACATATGGAACATATTTTATGAGTAAAATGATTGAGGCGTTGATTATACGAGATTTAACCAATTTGAAGTATTTAGTTTATTAAAATCCCTAATTCTCTTCGATAAAGAAGTCAGCGTAACGATAAAACTTTTTTTACTATTTTTTATTTTTCATAAACCTGCAGAAAGTATTCTCTGTATGATTTTTACTTATTACCCGAACACAAAGTCAACCAAAACATCATGAACAATAAGTCTTATATTATTTTCTGAATTGATTAAAAGTATAATTCTAAGACTTGATACAATCCTGGATAAACACAAGACTCCGTAACATGCAGAGTTGAACACTATCTCCATTGAAAACTATTTGGAGGGATCAGTTGATTAATCTTTGCATTTTGAACTAAGCCGATAGTTATTAAGGATAAAATGGAGGAGTACACACAAGATTATAAAAGAGATTGTTTATGTAATCTTGATATCCAGTATATTGAAAACTTTGTAGAAGTTATATTTAAAGTTTCCAAACTATCGTTAATAATACATGAGATTAAAAATATACGTTGTTGTAATAAATTCTAACTGGCCTTTAAATTCTATGAGGAACTTAAGCTTCTTAGAAAGGAAATGAGTATTGTGTTACATAAAAATTCAAAATATTACCTAAAAATAGATATAATTGGATTTTTTTTTATTATAAGCAAAAGAATGCGGGTAAGAATGATTCTATTATCATAATAATTATCCGATAGTTAAACATGTTAACATCGTTAAGGATAATGAATCAATTAAAATAATAGTTGTGAATTCCAAGTAAGAATCAAAGGCAGGAAATTTATTCCAATTTTTCCTTTCTCGCGCTTTTGTAAAAATACACAGTTGCCAATTGACTTTTACATAAAACAAAAATTATTTTAAAGCTTTGAAATCTTACTATAGCAATTATTGCGATTATGATATTTAAAATTGCAAACACATAACTAGGATACCAACTCAAACAGGTAAAATGAAAAATAACGTACCAAATAAAATTTACAAAAGAATAATGGGTACTTAAGTACTGTCGCTACAAAGCCAATGTTCAAGCTAACTCGCCAAGTTGGCAACAACGATTTCGCATGCGCCGTATGCACTGAATTGGCAACCATGTTCTTCCTTTCATATAATGTCGCCAATACGATTGCGATAATACGTAAGTACCGAATAATGTATAGCAATTCATTAAATTTGTATTAAAACTAGCATGCTTGTTGGATAATATTTATTCACGTTTTTCCAAATAAAATTCTTATTTGGGAACAAAAGGATTTAAAGAAACATTTTGGTTTACAAATTTAAAAAACTCTCATAGTGCGTACATTTTGGCAAATATGTGCAAAAGAGTTTTACAGAAATGCAATAAAGTAATTTTTCCACAATCTTTGAGCAGTAAAATACACCTTATTTTTTTCATCTTATACTCATTGGTTATCTGTTATAAAATAATTTTATATCGTGCCTTAACACAGGGGCGGACAAGGTACCGGAGGGCAGTGCCTTTTTAAAATGATTGCATTCATTAGTTAACTTTAATTCTCCGAAAAGATATAAATTGTACCATAAAAATCAATAAACATAAGCTAAATAAAATAGTAGAAGTTTTATTCAATTTAGTTTTTGTGCTAATTTCATACTGTCTACACAGCTGAAAGTACATTTAATTTTAGAATCAGTTTCATGAGACAAATGTACCCTATCACACTTCTCTACAATTTGTTCTATTTCAAAAGTGATATTGCTTGTTGAAATTCTCATCATAGCCTGCAAATTCATTTCAGCCAATTTTCATCTATATTTACTCTTGTTGATTTTTATGTGATAAACACTTTGGTCACAGATACGTATTTAGACCCAAATATAGAGAACGTTCTCTTGATATTTGGTTTTTTGACTGTCTAGGGGAGGGCACATGCTGCTATTTATTTATATAGTATATGCCTTATAGAGTATATTATACCGGGTCATAACTTTCAATGCTTTCAAAGGTATTTCTGTTTTTATTAAGATATTTTTATTTAAATATAAGTACAAAAACAGTATAAAAAACAAATAAATAAATTTATGTTTGATATCAAACAAAAACTAATATTAGAATAATTGCTACGCATTGTTTCTGAGCAGAGCTAGATAATTTCTATTGTAATGAGTAATAAAATTTATATCAATCGTTGAAAAAATACTTTTGCCAATGCATCTTATATCATATTCTTCAAAAAAAATTTTAAAATTTTTTATTTCTATATTATTATTTTATAAGCCATTTTTATCTTTATAAGCAAGCCAAAAAAAAATTCCTAGAATTATTTCTAAACCCTATTCTTAAGAACTTCGAAATAACTAAAAAAATTATTCCAATCAAATACACCACCGCTCCAAAAACTTCCTTCGAAAACTATTTGCATAAATCCCAACAAAAATTCAAACTTTTTCAGGCAGTTTCCCGCAAAATTCGAGATACCACCAATTCATCTTTTATCTCAACCCCAATAGAAATACAGTGATATCCGAAACAGTTCCATCTCTTTCCCTCAACCTAAAATCCTTTCGATTCTATGGAAAATAAAAAGATATATCAGACAGTGGCTAGATGAATGATTCTAGAAGCTAACGGAGCGGGAAACTCTTTCGTGTCGTATAAATTCCGCATCAGCGATTTCTTTAGGGTAATTTACAGATCGTTCACATTTTATTATTTTTTTTCGTACAAGATATTCTTTGTCTTAATGAGGATACAGTGGATTTCCAGAACGTTCGAATCTGGTTCGGCTTCTAAATCCGATTAAACCACAAATTACTCGAGCGAAAACAGGAATGGTGCTGTTTGGACGATAATTGCCTTTCAGGATTCTTATTCGACTAGCTTCCAGTTGTGGAATGGAATTATTTGGATTTTTAGGAACAAATTTATGGAACTTTCTATATGTCTTTTGGTATTTGAAGTAATTAGTTAACGATTGAATGGCCTTGTTTTGTGCAAAATTGCAATACTTTCGCAATATTTTTGACAGTTTATATTATTTCGACTGTTAAATTCCATATTTTTATAGTTTTGGGTTGATATGATTTTTAAATAAACATGAAGTTCGAAACGAAAATTAATGATGCTGAATCAAAATGTTTAAAATTTTAAACTTTGATGCTTCAAAATTGTATATGATGTAAAAAATGTAATGTAAATAATAATTAAAGAAATAAAAAAAATAAAAATAAAAATGGTGCTTATGTATTATCGCAACCATATTGGTGACTTTATATGAAACGAAACACACGGTTGCCAATTCAGCGCGTACGACACACGCGAAATCCTGGTTGCCCTCTTGGCGAGTTATCTTAAGCGTTGGCATTGTTGCGAAAGTACCACAAAAATTTAAAATGTATTGACAAGTTTCAGCAATTCAAACTTATCTGGTGTTTTTCTTTCATAAACATATCATACCAAAGTTCCAAGTTAA
The DNA here is from genome assembly GCA_019973955.1 of Trichonephila inaurata madagascariensis. NCBI lineage: Eukaryota > Metazoa > Arthropoda > Arachnida > Araneae > Nephilidae > Trichonephila > Trichonephila inaurata. Next base: position 454,547 of record BMAV01003034.1, read on the forward strand.
AAAAATATATTTGAGAATGACGAGGTAAAAAATATTTATTGAAAAATCCTGTTTGATTCGAGTTTATTTATGACGATGTTCTATACATTTATTTATTTTACTCACACATTGAATAAGCATTATATCAAAACAATAATTATAAACAGTTTATTTTTAATTTTTAAGAGCTTTAAAAGCTTAAAGAGATACTTTATCATCTATTTTATAATTCTTAACAGTACCCAGCATTTTATGCCCAATTTGTGCACACCTATTCGTAATGGTAACACTTCATCGTAATCACACTTTATCGTAATGATTATATGTAAAGTTCTCTAAAGAACAGTGACGTCGTTAAAATTCATTTGAATCCCCCTCCCCCGAAAAAAAAACTAAAACAGTTATAATGAATTAATAATAAATAATGGATATTATTAGACATTTTTTAGTAGTTACCACTGAAGAGTATAAAATATTAATCTACAAGTTTCTAAAATGGAAATCAATTTATTACTGTGTCAACAACAAAGCATAATCAAATTTTGCATCAGAATATATATATATATATATATATATATAAGTTAACATTTTACAATCTTCTCTTCTAAATACATTATCTAATATTTGATAAATATTTCCTAAGTTACCACTACAGTATAATTTTTTTATTCGCATCAATTATTAAAATTATTTCTTAAAAAAAAGAAATCAAAACTTAAAATATATGTAAAATTGCATTAATCATTAAATTATTTTTATAAAAAAAGAAATTAAAACTTTAACTCTAAATGTACTTCATTCTAAATCATGAGCATTAAACATTTTTTAAAAAATCGACAGCTGTTATGGAAGGAAAAAATTTTCACATTTTTTTTTTTTTTTTACATAAAGAAAATCAGTTTAATCAAAAAGCTTTCTTTGCTAATGCTTTGTTTATTAATTATTAATCTTCTTCAAAAATCATTATCGATGGCCCAATACATTAAGCAAAAAATGAACAAATTAGATCATTTAATGTGTTTTCAGGTAATTTATTCTTTTATTCGTTTAGAAATAGTTCGATCTGTACATAAAAAAAACCATTTACTTCATTAATTTAAGGCTAAATATTAGAAGGAACATAACAAATAATCAATAAAAATAATTAGGTTTACAGTGAGAAATCGAATAAGTCTAACAAAAGGAAATGCTAATCACGATTCCGCAATGAATGGAACAATAAATGCAATAATTTTATTTACAACGCTGATCTTGTTATCTATATGAAGAGTTTTTATTTCTTATTTGATAAGATATCTTACGATAAGAGATAAACACGAACATATTAACTATAGGAGGTTATAATAATGATATTTGTTGCAGTTCCTAACTTAAGCTATCGATTCGAGCAGTTCTTAAGCTATCAATTCAAGTATTTTGACACACTTAAAGTTTATTTACACACGTAATGATTTTAAGTAACACTTATTATCTCAATATTAATGTTAAAATGTATGTGTAATGAAATATTTTGAGACGAAAATCTAAAATATTTCTTTAAAAGAGAACTTTATCTTCAATCAAATATTGAGTAAAGGGCAACTATAAGTTTTAAGGTGGGTTTTATATAATTACAATATTAAACAATTAACCCCAATTCTAGATATCTGGGACTGATATTTGTGTGTGTTGATATCGTTCCTAATTTAAAAAACATTAAAAGTTTTCAAACGTAATTTGACGCTATCTTTTATTCTAATATTTTGCATATTAAAATTTACTTACTAAGCAATACAATATTAATGCTTCATAATTTATACTAATGCTTTTTAACATAATTGAGATCCGAAAATAGTGCAGATTCTTGATCTATAAATGTTTAATTTTTTATTAAATGAACTAAATTCATATATATTTCTAAAAGAAATTATATAGTTGTTTAACATGGTAGTATTTCCTCAGTCAGACAGAGCCCCACATACAAACACAAATTTGAATAGAAACTCCTAAATATCACCATTTTTGCTTCTCGTTCAATCGAAAAAAATAGAAATATGTAATAACTTAAATTGATATCTACTCATAATTAAAATCTCTATTTATAATATCTAATTCATAAATCCTATTTCGAAACGCGTCTCAATTTAACTTTTTCGAAAGCATTAAAAACATTATGTTGGTATATTTATTACTGATTCTTTAGACCTTGAATTTTTGATAGATTTATTGGCGATTCCAAGAAATACAAGATCATTAATTGTTTTCTAGCCGGGATTAATATTCCCTAAGAAACGATGTCATTTCAATCAATAACTAATTAATCCCTTCGCCTAAACACGTGACTGTATTTTTTATAATGCGTTTTTTTCCTGTTCTTCCCTGTATATAAAAACTTGATACTTAAATAATTCCCCCTCTTGTATTTTAGAACACTACGATGAGCATGCAGTGAAATAAATTATGTGATCACGAGCAAGACTCTTTAATTTTTCGGCCACGACCACTTAATCACTTCTAATCAAAAATGTAAATTTTTCGCCGGCAAATATATATTTTAAAATTTCTTTTGAAACTTATGTTTAAAAATGTTAGCTACACCCAGAAATTTTAGCGATTTCATGTTTTTTGCAATTATTTATCTTTATTTTTCAATTTTAAAATGATATTTCCATAGAATTTCTAAATACACATCAACACATTTCTTGAACCAAAATAACTTTGCATTTTCTTTAAGAATATTCTCGAACTTTGTATAAGACAGCAGGAATTACAAATAAGAGGAAATGAAGTTTTGACCTAGGAAAACTTATTACTTTTCGTGTGTATAGTGAGTGAGTGAGAATTATATTAACTCAGCACTACAAAACAGCACGAGGACGATTGGCGACGGACCTTCTTATTCTGAACCTCGGTCAAGTGAAAAGGACGACATCTGAGCAATTACCCGCTTTCCTAACTACCACTGCATACCAATGTTAGGACATGACTCGACAGATTTAACATGCAATGCTCCTCTCTACATGTTAAGTAATTTTCATGTATAATTAGAATCTTCCGTTATTAATAATAAATTTTAAAATGTATACATATTATTATTTAATTCAGTGCTTCTCAAACTTTCAATTCTTGTGACCCAATATTCAATCCAAATTTTCATCGCGCCCCCCTTCCATACAATAATGAACCGAATTCAATGGTACTATACTTTGAAGCAAAAGCTACAATACGACTTTAACCTTTTAAGTGTCATGACGTATATAAACGTTTCGCTCAGTCAAGCCGTTAATTGCCCCAGACGTATATATACGTCCTTTCGAAGTACGATCTTTTCTGTGCACTGCTATCCATAAAAAAATTCCGAATGCTTTGGAATGCAATAAAAGGACGTAAGGACGTTGACAGCGTTTGCGAAGGATTTACTTTTTTCATAGAATTTGCTTATTGTTAATTGCCCCCCCCCAAACATCCCATACGCGTGCCTACGTGGAAAATGGTGGCATTGGGGAGCGAATCGCGTGACTTTAAATCGGCAGTAAAGTAATTAAATTTACACCGTACAAATTATCAAGATATGTGTTAATTTGGCAAATCCATTGGACTACTGGTAATAATAAAACTCGTTCTTAACTTGGTATTGTTAAATAAATTGTAAAATACATTTTGCAGTACTGATACATTTATAAGTGTATTATGTCAGTGTAAATGTGAATTTTATTTTTTATTTTTTTAGAACATATTTTGTTTGTTTACTTTCAATAAATAAATAATTTTTTTTAAATAATCTTTTGTTTTCGACTTTTCAATATGCTCGCGCCCCCTCGTAAAGTTATCACGCCCCCTTAGGGGGACTCACCCCACAGTTTGAGAAACTCTGATTTAATTAAATCTTTTCTCCAAATCATAGTAAAAACTTTTAAACAGGGGATAACAATATATAATTTTATGTTTCTGTTCTTTAGATAAATAAAACCCCAAGTTTCGTGATGCAACTCTTAAAGTTTCATATTTCTTGGCATTATATTTTCAAATCGCTTCCTCATTCTATTTCAGTTATGTAATGATTTTCGATGCTATTAATGGTTATCTTGATGTGGACACGTAGGTGTTTTCTTACATAATCGTCTCACAACAACAAGTTCTTATTCAATTTGTCGCCAAAAACCATCGACGTTAGACCGTGAATGAAAAAATTAAAGAAGAATTCGGGTCACATTAACTTCGAACACTAAGAAAAAGAAAGATTCCAGGCTTCCTTTATGGCAGCAGACGACACAAAGTAGATGGCCAATTTGTTGGTTGTCGCTCGGGGAACACACGTCACAAATTAAATCAGAGGCTCTTTAAAGACCTCTTCGTTGAATGTTTCTGGTTTTTCACATCTTAAATATGCTTTCAGTTCCACCAATTTATTACCAGTAAGGCGGAGAGATTGTCAAATGTCTAGTAGCAAGAATGGTTTCGACAAAGTGCTCTCCACTAAGTATCTACCCTTGATATTAATATAATCATTCTGAATGCTAGGCTTTTCAACACGACCCATCAATTAAGTGCTAGGAAAAAAGTAAGCTTTAAAAATATTGTTTGCTGATGTACAAAACGGTTTTAAGGCGCCTGAGAGAGTTATACGTTAAAACAAAGGTCATGAGAACTGCAATATTCTTAATTCATAGCGTCAAGTTTCTTTACAGAGAACTTAAAATAAAACAGGAAAGCTGTGTAGAAACACAATTAAATATATTACAGTGATCATTATATATATAATCAATTTTCTATTAATTAATTAAATAGCTTGATATTTTATGTTTCCAGTAAAGTCGCAATTATACTCTTTCTTTCATTCTGTTAAAATTGAGACGAGGATTGTAATAAGGATCAAAAATAAATTTATTTTTGGAAATATTTTTATTAACTAAAAAGAAGATTTGAATCAATATTTAGGTCATATGTATTCATGAAAATTTAATCTCGTAAGATAAGAAACGAAGTAATAAATAAATCTACCAATGGAAATCAATATATTTTAGAAAAAAATATTAAACCCATAAAAATATAACGATAAAAGAGTAAATTATGCATGAAAGCAATATTTGAGAAAGAAAATAAATGGAAAATATATATATTCAGGACTTAAAGACATTCTAGTTAAGTTTAAATTAAGAACACTTATTTTAGAGAAGGTTATATTGTGAGATGTTTAAAATATTTGCGTTCTTATATCCAATCAATTTAGTAAAAGAAATAGCGTGAAACCATTTCTTTCGTTAAATCATGTAAAGTAGTCTTCAAAAAACTCACAGACACAAAAATATACTACAATACGTAAGTACATGTCTATACCCTCGTACTGTTTGTTCTACTTAGCATCCATACGTATTAAATTACTAGCAATTAGGAAATAATTCAAAAAATATTAAAGGAACAGTTTTAATTTTCACGTTCAATTTTCGTATTCATAAGCTAATAAATAAATACGAAAATTAGGAAGTAATAAAGAAATATAAAACTGGCTGTTTTCTCAAATTAAGAAACCATTACGAGGCAAACTTTTTGCAAGCAACAAAGCATGAGTAAAGACTGCGGAGGCGGTTTTGAAACAGCTCTCACAAAACGGACTTTTACATGTTTTTAAGAAGTGGACAGAACTTTAGGATAAATGCATTTCGTGCCACGGAAGTTATTTTGAAAAACACCATTTAAATAATGACAATTAAAGGTATTCTGTTTTGTTTTTTTTTTTTAATTTTTTTTTAATATAATTTTAGTCTTATTTCTTATTAAACAGCCCTCGTACATTAAAATAGCCCCGATAAACACCAAGAGGGAAACCCAGAATTCGACAAAAACAATGCCAGTCCTGAGGTGCATGCCTTCCTCTGCCCTTATTTGCTTATAAATCGATACGTAAACTATAGTTCGGCTCGAGCATATGTAGAATTTTTTCTTAAGAAACTAAGAATAACCACCATACGACTTCTCACCTCAACTACCTTTCCACTAAAATATTTTTCTTTTAACTTTGGATTATCTGAATATTTTTGTCACAGCAGTTTAAATTCGTATATATATATCATATTTAAAGTCAATCACTTATGAAGTTTGATACAAACAATTCTAGGGGACATTCTTGAAAAAGGTTTCCATTTAAAACCTTTCTTTTTTTAATTTTATAACAAATGTTTGTTTGAAACAAGCTGCATTTTAGCAGTTAAGCCTTTAGCAAACTCGGCAAGTCCCCAAGAGAGGGAGCCATTTCTTTGGTGGCACCATCTAGTGGTGGCTCCCGCTACCAAATTGGGACTGAATTTTATTCAATTCAAAGTCTCGTAAAATGCTAAGTATTGCCGTGATTTAATTTTTCCAAGAGTACCAGAGAGAGCCAAATTGATACTCATAGGATCTTTTACATGACACATAATCATATGACATACGTGCCTACGATTTTCGCATCCAGAAAATCTATCGACTCCAGCTAGGTTCGAACTCGCAACCTTGGGCTCACGAATCGGGCACGCTACCTCACAGCCACCAAGTCGACAGAAAAAGTTATTTTAATAAATGAAAACCTTAAAGCATAAGCTATATACATATATATACATATACATACTTATATATATATTTAAATATATATAATTTAATACAACTTAACAATCAATTAAAACGAATTGAAATTATATGAATCTTATAACATTAAATTCCATTTCAAAATATCAATGGCGAATATAGAAGATAAAATTCCAACGTTTTCAAACAAAATAATATATATAAATTTTTAATTTATCAAGCATAACATTACTTTTAATTAGCCCATATAGTTATAGTGCTCAAAAGTAAATTTATAATTTCAGAAGGTAAAAAAATTACATTACAATACAGAAAAGTTTTAAAGATTCTACTAAACATTTGTAGCCGGTTTTACTACGTACATCAATAAAAAAAATGTCCAACCCAAAAATTGTTCTCAAAAAATCTGCACAACTACCGAAAACCCAGTCACAAGAATATAAGGTAATTTTCCACCTTTTAAATTTTATATTCTCTTAAAAGTGCCCTGCCAGAACCTTTTCGTGACTTAGGAAGTAAAGCGCAGTCAAATGTAATGTCCTTGCGCCTAAATTTTATCCGAGTTACCGAACAGAAGCTCAGGTTAACTTTATCTCGAGCTCCCCTTTAAATTCCTATTCAGTGGCATAAAATTAGATTTTCCTCTCGTGTTTGTTTTAAGGGAAAATTACGCACCACTTGAAGAAGACGCTTTGCTCGTTTCGAGTTACAATGAGCTCAGAAAAGTTAACATAAGCTCAGTCGAATAATTTCACTTGACTTGGTGTAGATTTAAGACTTGTTTAACGGAAGAGAAATTTGTCTCGCTAATGAATTCTAAAATAAACTCTTTTACACATGTTGTATTTCTAAGGAGAAAGCTTTATAATGTGTTCTCTAATGTTACCAGTTGCATGTAGTGACCTGTGAAGATTAAATTGACCGTTTGAAAATATATATGTGTATTATGTGTATTATTTCAAGATATTATTGCGAAGTCAATATACGATTTTCCTTTGCTTTTGTGGTGATATGTAGGTATTTATGATTTTCAAATAAGTGATAAATTGTCTAATAATGGAATTAAAAAATAAGTGGTACTTACGTACTATCGCAACAATGCCAATGTTTAACCCTCTAAGCGGTCTGCACTTAAAGTCTTGCCATTCTGGAGATGCTTCAAAAATGCACCGCACATATTTTTTTGCTTTCAGGTGGGGTTCTCAAAAATGGTTGAGCCGTATTTTTAAGAATGCGGCTCGGCCGCTTTTGGGAATCTTGCTTGAAGGCAGAAAAAGCATCTCTGGGATGGCGGAATTTCACGTGCAGACCGCTCTTGGAGGGTTAAGATAACTCACCGTTAGCAGCCCCGATTTCGCATGTTTGTACGAGATAAATTGGCAACCCTGTGCTTCGTTTCATACAATATCTCCAATTCCGTTGCGATATTACATAAATACCAAAAAAAGTGATGAAAGAACTATGTATAAAAATTATCATTTAACTTCTGTAATACAAATGACACATTATTTACCATATATTCTGGCAAATTAGGCTTACTAGCGCATGCGCATACCTACACTCTCAAACTGCGTTGTTTTTTTTAAAGTTTTAGGTATATTCTCCGTATAACGCACATCCCTTTTTGACGAGGAAAAGTGAAATGTGTTGTTTTTTGAGTCGCACATCCTCGGAGATCAGCAAGGCTAGATCAGGAGCCCTTAACTTTATATACCCTAAGGAAATCCAAAACCAACACAATGGATTGGGTATAATATCCTGTCTAGAGAGCCCCATGCACTATGATGGGACATGATCTGAAAAGGCAAGTCCAGTGGTACACTTGGTGCAGACTCTATAACTCTAGGCACCATCAGTTTATGACAAAGATCTAAGATGTCCATTGAGAAAGACCTGAATTGTGCATGTGCTTATCTTTTTTAGTCTAGAAATAGTGAGTGGATAATACTCGTAAAATAGTAGTATGAAATTAAACCTGACATAATTAGAAAGTGAGTTTAAAAACAAATTAGCACATCTAACAAGCTAGATCAAGGGTGTCAAACTCGTAGACCACCACTAATATTTTTTTGCAGCCCGGCCAATATATATATCGGCACCCAATAATAATAATATAATAAAATTTTTAAAAAATTCTCCCGAATTAGGAAGTATAGTAACAGAGAAGAAATGTAAAGTGTCAGGACGTAAACATTAAATTTTTCTTGTTCTTTTATATATGTTTATTACAACGCATTATTTGAAATAAACCCACATTTCAATGAATTTCCCACCTAAAGTCAAACCTTGTTTGCTTGTCCCAAGTTAGCCTTTGAGTTTGACACCCTTGACCTGCATGGAACAGAAAATGATTACTTATTTATGGATCAGAGTAACAGTGATGGTGAAAAAAATTGAAATCGATGGCATGCATGAAGGTATAACGAACGACGAATATATCGAACATTTTACGTTATCCAATAAGGAAAGTTCATAAGATATGCCATTTATTTTTAAATAAACAGTTTTAGATACATCCTGAAAACTATTTTCCTAATGCTCATCTCTGTTTTTAAAGCTATCATTTATATCCAGAGTATAACGCGCACCAGAAGATCCTGATCTTATTTTTTGCGTTAGTGCACGTTACACGCCGGAATATACGGTACCTAACTTTTGAAAAAAACTTCATATAGTACTTACATACTATCGCAAACAATACTAATTTGCAGTATTACCCGCCAAGTTGGCAACAGCGATTTCGCAGGTGTCGTACGCGCTGAGTTGGCAGCCATGTGCTTCATTTCGTATAATATCACTAATACGGTTGCGATAAGAACCCTTCATATTTTTATAATTTCTCTAAAAAAGAAAATCATTACACATTACTGAGTTTCATGGTATTTACCATTTCCTTTAAAAATAACGTTGGTTTGATTTGATTATTTCCTGGTGTTCCGCACTTCTGGAGTGCCAATAAAAAAAGAACATTGTTAAATAAATCAAAGGTAAACAATACATATCCAATAATACAAATTTTTCTACTGTTTTTTTGACAATAGCTTTCATTGCAATATCAACAACTAAATGTACCGTTGACAAAAAAATAACTGTAACAGAACTAAGTGGGATTCGGTATATTGTTTCTCAAGCTCTCTTCAAATTGCCAGTAGCAGTTACCAACTGCACAAAACAACCAGCGTAAAAGAATTTACCATTTTCCTTATGCATTAGTAATGAGAAATAAAGGCGCATTGCGGGAACCCTTGGTTTGTCTTTTGTTTCTGTTTACTCGAGAAGCAGTGAGTAACATTCTGTTTCTTATTTCATTCATTTTTATTCCCCGTCCTCTATTTCTTTCCCTTTTTTTTCGATCAGATGAGCAAACAAGAAGTTCTGTTTACTTTGTGGGATAAAATAAGTAAGGAAAGGATAGAACGTTCAGAAAAATATGCTCTTTTGCATTCCTTTCTTCTTCTATCGATATTATTTCACCTGCTCTCTTTGCTGTTTATAAACCCTAGAGGCTCTTAAAACCGTGGATCGAAATATACGTGATTTTCAATTTCCTTTTAAAAAGGTAAATCGCCAATGGCGAAGAAGGACTCGAATAATAGTGAATGCAAATGTCACATTTAACGTTTCTTGTGGGAAAAATATTCTCTGGCCCGCAGTTCGTCAAATTGTGAGGTGGAGTTTTTGCCATAACAAAAGTTGTTGTTGATTTTAATACCGTAGTGCAATCACAAAAAATGTAAATAATATATATAGTTATAGGGTTGAAAGAAGATGGTTTTTCCATCCTTTTCGTAAATTTAAAAGTATTTTTCTTCTAGCAACGAAAACATATCAGAAAAAAATTTTAAACAGCCATTTCTTGAGTATTAGAACAACATTTTGGAGTCTGTTTTTATTTACGCCTCCGTGAATGTTTACAGAACTAAGATTAATTTACATTTTACAATATTTCCGCTACTTCGGGAAAAATACATTTCAAATTTCTTACACTTCAGAAAAATTACATAAAAGAATAAATATTAAATCCACATTTGATATTTTCACATTCTCTTTTTTCTCATTTATTTGAATATTTAAATGCACCTAAATAATGCTAACACAACCGGGAAAAAAGAGCAATATGGTCCAACATATTATTATAAAAATGTAACATATATATTCTAAATATGAGATGTGTTTCATTTTTATAATATATGTTACAGAAAAGTTTTATTGTCTAGACACACACATATATTGTCAGGTTAACTTTCCAAGATCGCCCAGCCACAACAAGGATATTGAGTCAAGAAGTTTGCTTTTCTGTAGCACGACAAATATCCGTAAGGATAATGAGATGATATCTAAGACGGAATATATTGACTGCGCAGCGACAGTTATTGAAGCTTCTCTACACACTGCAACATAGAGACGTGCAGAGACAATGGTGTACCCAACGATAAAATTGTATATAGGAGTGGCGTTAAATCTTTTCAGACGATTCCCCGTTATTCGTTCAGCATCATGATGGCAGTATTCGTGTCTGAAGGGTCCTAAGAGAAAGCAGGTGGCCATCTTGCATTTGATATCGTCATGAAAGCTCTACACCTGATGGAATGGTATGGGTGACCTTTGGGTACTTGGTACAAACATTTCTTATTCGCATCACCAGCAATTTGAACAGACTGCATTACATTTCTCAGGCCTTAACGCCAATCAGTTGGCATGCCCTATCTTCAAGGCCTTGGAGATGTCATTTTTCAAGAAGATAGCGAAAGACGGCATGATTCCCGTCTTGTCCTGACCAACCTCAACACACAGTATATTTGACTGTTGCTTCCACCCGCCTGTTATCCAGATCTCACACCCTTTGAAAACATTTGGTTGTGGGATTCTGAGAGACTGGAACACCACCGCTGTCCAGTCATTACAATTGACGAAGCGTGATATAATTTTGAAGCAGCATGGAATTATTTGCCAAACCGGGTAAGAACCACTTTAGTTGTCTTTGAAGGTGGCTATGTGCGCTAATTTCAGACACTGCATATGCCCAAATTGCTTAAAAGTTTAATCATATTTCTGTCTACTAAACTTCATATGCACGGAAAGTAAATTTTGTTAATACTTACTTTCCTACTGTAGCTATTTTACTTGTTAGCTGTGTATAGTTAAGGTTATTATAAAATAATATGTATAAATTATTCAGGAAGCATATTCTTATCTAAGCAGTTATGGCAATTTATGAAGGATGTTTAGTCTTAGTTTTTATGGGAATCGCATGTAAAACTTCCAAAATAAAATAATTCAGTTAAAGTGTAGAATAGGAGAACCCTTGGTGAAGTCAATTTTTTGGCGACTAGAATCGGTCACCAAGCGAAAAAAATAAATTTGAGCCGAAAAAAAAATATTGTTTCTCATTAATATATTTTTTTTATTTTCATTGCAAAATTCCACTTTGTAAATTCATGGAATACCTATTGCTAAATTAAGTTGCTTGACAACCGATTCCGGTCGCCAAAAAGTTGACTTTGCCAAGGGGCCATTTATTCTGCACTTAAACCAAAATTCTATTGTTTTAGCTAAGTTCACTTTTTGTTACTTGTGGCTTACAAAAATAAACTTGATAACAAAAACATCAAGGCATAAGAAAAGATTAATGTAGTCGTCAACACAGCACTGAACAATAAAACGGAACAGAAAAACTCTTAAAAGTAGAACATCTTAAGTAAGACTTTTAACAGGTCAGATTTCTAGGTTCAGCTGCACAAAATTGTGTTTCCTAAATCGCCAATTACGCTAGAATTTCCGCTGCCCTGGAAAGTAAAAGAAAAAGAAACGTGCTTCGAGATGACGCAATGGAAAAGAAGCCCTTGATTAAATAATGGCATCCCCGAGGAATTCCACTTAATTCCGAATCCCTTTGTAATGTTGTAGCTGTTCGGCAAAATTGCTGTTTTTCTTAATTTGAAGAGAGTCTTTATATATTTTCTTAATAACTCAATATTATTCCTAGAGGTACTCACATAAGCAAATATAGTTACACTATCTCCTTTGAGAGGATGTGTTTGTATTTGAATATTCAAGTAATTAAGGCTGTTTGCGCTAGTCGATTGTTCTTATACTAGATAAAAAACAACTAATTAACACTTAAATGCATGAGGAAATATTTTAATCTATTTTTTGCGAGAATTTTCGCCACAAAAATCACGTAAATTATATGCATACTAATAAGCAGATTTGTGTTTAAATATTTTAAACGTTTCCTTCTTTAAAGTTTAGTCCAAAGATTTTGTTTATTACTTTTTAGATCTTTTAAGAAAGCGGATTTTAATGGTTTTTCTAGTAACTATGTTTTGGTTTTGATTATTGTAAATTTGTGTGTATTTCTCTGATGCAACTTAAAAAGTTGGCAAATTGTTCAAGAAAGATATTTACAAATTCGTTATTTCAAAAAGAATAATTAATTATTACATTAACAAATGTTTTCATGATTGACATAATCTTGATCTTTGAAATCATTACCAATTACTTGTGTATGGTAACACTTAATTTTTTAATCAGATTTTAACCTAAGTTAACTTTGCATCCAACTTAATGGTCACATAGAATAAAGAATTTAAAATTAACTTCATACATTTTTATAAAAAAACGAACTCACAAAATTTATTACAAAAAAAAAAGCAAAAGCAAATTTGACAATAATCAAACAATTCTATGAAAAGGTTGTTCAGTTTATGTAATTTCAAGGATTTCTTGGTGATAACATTTATATTGATGGTAAAGTCGTAAGTGTAATTAGACTTCAACTTTTATAAAATGAATTTTTCAAAAGTAATGACATATTGACATACGGTAACATTAGTTGAAATAAAAAACAATAAAAAGATTAATTTTGCTTATAAACTTGTTTTACATCTGTTATACATCAGTTTCGCTAATCTTGATTTAAATGAAGCAGAAATAAGATACTAATGGTATAATAATTTTTAAAAAGTAAAAATAATAAGAATAAAAATAATGTTAATAATAATAATAGTAAAAATACTTTAACATAATTATATTCAATTACACTTATATTTTATACAGCGCTTTTGTCTAATATTTCCTAAAAGCCTCATTTTTTAAGAAGGGTTTAATATAGGTTTTAATTCTATGCTTAAGAGTGCAACTGTTATTATTTTTTTTAATTTTTCAAAGCTAATGATCACAAACAATGCTAATTGTCTTTTCAGAGTTATGTAACTCTATCTGTTTTATCTTACAAGAGAATACCAATATTTAAAAGCAAAAATTCCATGTAATTGAACAATATAACTAAAATTATTTCCATCAATTCTTTAACTATCTACACAACTCAGTATAACTCTTAAAAAGTGGCTCCGAAATGCTTTAAAAAAAACTGAATATATATATATATATTAATTCTGGATGAGAAGTTTGCGTGTTTCAATTAAACAAATCTTTTAGATAAATTATTCCTTCAGGGTAATCAAAACATAACCATGATTTATTTATAAAAAATTTTATACTTCTGGAAAAAAGGTGTTTTTAGTTGTTGTTTTTTTTTAAAGGTACGTTTCTTCAGAATTAGCAATTCAAAAAATGAAAAATATTGAAAAAAAAACACCCTAAGTTTAATTCATTTATTACCATAGAACAAATTCAAATTTCTACAGCATTAATAATTTCGATGAAATTAGAATAATAGATGTCTGTTTTGAAATTTTGTTTCATCTTACATTATATATTAATACAACTACTTTGCTTTTTACTGTGTTTGCAAAATTAAAATTATTTCTTAAGAGTTTACTTTTTATTCTGAGACACTAGTACAGAGAATATTTAATGCATTTTGTCTCTGCTACCGCTATACTATTCAACAGAACTGTTACTAATGTAATGTAAGCGTAATCGAAATGATTATTCAAGAGGTTTTTTTTATTAATACCTTTAAGTGTATACCTATTCAGCAAGCATTTATGTTTGGTAACCCTTAGACATAACTTAAAAAAAATTTCGATCACTGACTACTAAAAAAAAAAAAAAATACGCTTATAGAATTAATAAGGTAGTAGGATGACATTTCAACGAATTTTAATAACATTGTGACAAATTAATTGTCCTAAGAAAGAGTAAAATACACTTAAATAGAAGCATATGCAAATAAGAAGAATACTTACGTCAATTGAATGAAATATCATTACTTATAACTTTTTTGTTCTATATCGAATTCTAGATAATTAAGATAGAATTCTAAGTACTTCAGAAGAAAAAGATCATCTTAAAGTTATGCTCGAAAGTCGTAAGCTCCCTAATACCTTTGCGAATCTGGGATTCGTTTAAAAAAATAAGGAATCGAGGCTGTTCAAAGTTTTCGAATTCAAAAATTCTAATGTTGCCAACTTGAATTTTATAAAGATGTCCCGAAGGAGCAGTGGTTTTAGAGGGAATGGGATTTTCGTGTTTTATGCGACATGTTTCTCGCCAGAATCTCTTTTACTAGGAACTATTCAAAGACTAGCATACATCTTTTTATCCGTGAGCTGCTGTTATGCGAACGGATAAAACTGTTGTTTCTTCCGTTGCGTTCTAGAGGCCATTCTTTAGTAAGTGGATAGCGTTGGTTGTGAATGTTTCGGTGGAAGCCGAAAGCAACAAGAGGCTGCCTGCATTGTTTCAAACCGTTTTCGAATTTCCGCGTACTATTTGCCTAAAAAGAGTTGAAGAAGTGAACGCAAATATTTACATTTTTTTTTCTCCTGAAAATTTCGAGGAAAAGGAATCTGAGAACTGCCTTGGGAGAAGTACATAGTGCGTAATATTATAGAAGGGCAACTAACTGGATTTACTGAAATAAACATTTAGGTTTATAAAAACTACTGAACTAACTCATTTTACTAAAAAAAGCCATAAAAATATTAAAAGTTTAATTTTCAGGTATAAAATTAATCCAATGACTCTTAGGTTATGAATAAAAATTATACATACGTCTTATATTTAAGTATAAATTTTTATGCGGTGAAAAGTTTTGATGATAAGATTATGATATTGACTGTTAGTCCCTCACTAATTTTAGAAAATATCTTGATAATTTACAGTTGTATTTGTTTCAATTAAGATATAAAGATGATTATCAAGAAAAAAGATATATTTGATGCCTGCATTTTTTTATAGTTGACTTTCATACTCTTCAAGGGATACTCGTTTTATCTGTCTCATTAAAAACCATTATAATATGAAAATATGAAACTCATAAATAAATTAAGTTTAGAAAAGTTGTTATGCGATTCGCTCCCTAGTACCACCGTTTTTCGCATAGGTACGCGTATGCGGTCTTGGGGAGAAAATAAATATCATAAATAAGCAAATTTTTCTCTTAAATAAGTAAATCCTTCGCAAACACTGTCAAGGTAATTTTATTGCATTCCAAAGCGTTCGGAAAAATTTTACTGATAACAGCGTAAAGGAAAAACAATCGCAATTCTGAAAGACGTATATATACGTCCAGGCATTTACTCATCGGTTGAGCGGGACGTATATATACACCGATGGAAGTAAGGGGTTAAAATAAATGACTGAAGAAGCTGCATTACACAAAATGACATATGTTTATTTTATAAACTATTCCATAGTTCTGTGCCACATTTTAGCTTATTACTTTAAAAACCTCAAATTTTCTTAAAAGCAAAGGAAAAAAAGGTTACTACTCAAAAGATGTTTCCAGACTTAACATAACAGAAAGAATAAAAAGTATAGCTTAAAGTGTTTTGATAAGAAATCAATATAAAACTTCGTATTTTTTATCGCACAATCCAGATTAATTGTGTATGGCTTATTTAACTTATCGTAACCGAGACAAAGTCTATATATCGGAACTTTATTTTGCTTATTCTAAGTTTAGCAGACGACTTTATTTTCTTTATCGAAACAATATCATTCTATTACCAGAACAGGAAAATTTTTTAAATATATTTAATCCATACCATTTCCGTTATGTCGTCGACAAAAGATCTTAAATATTTGACAAGCTCTTTCTATTATTATCTTGAACAAGACCTTTTTGTGTCTAGGAACATAAAAGCAGGAAGAGTTTTATTTGATAATCTGTCTCACAAGAACTGCGTGTTAATATGACGTGTCTTTTTTTCTGTGTGAATAAACAAAGAAGAGTAGTTTTCTTCGAAAACTACTTTTTTCCCCCTAAAATACCTTCTCATGACCTTATGGGGATATTTTACGCTTCACCTTTGTTCCTGAAACTAGGGGAAAACATTTATTTGCTTACGAGCACAAAAACAGGAAATTACGTTTATTGTTGTTAATGTTAAGAAGAATATTAATTAAAACAGATTTTGTTTCACTAGAATAAATCCTTGAATCCATTATATTTAATTATTTTCAGTAAAAAAAACTAATAACGTTAGAAAATGTTATTATGCTTTTAGTTACATACAATGAACATTTGGAAATTCCTTATTATAATTTAAGCAATTTAGTCATTTAACTTCAAGAACCAAAGTTCAATTAAAATTACGAAACGAAGCAGAAATAAAGTACTCAACTCGCTTAAAATATAATCAAAGTTTATCATTAACTTTTAACGAATAAGCAAAGAATTTCAAGAGCAATGTAAATTTAAAGCATTCAGATTTCATTTACTTGCTTACATATAATAAATATGAAATAAACTTTAAGGTAGTTTAAAGAATATATAATCGCCCTTTAAGTGGAAACATTTAGAAATATAATTATTAATTTCTAATTTACGAGATTTAGTTCCGAATTTCTTTTCCAAAGCCAATATTTAAATTATAACCCTTAGTAAACTGATGCAAGTTAAACTATTTCCTAAAGCTGTTTACGCCAAATGTAAGAGATCCTGAACTAAACGCAGTGCACATTTTCAGATAGAAAAATGACTCGATTTTCAATTTGCAACATTGTAGTTCATACATTCGTTTATAATATAGCGTTTTCAATTTTTTTGAAATATTCCATAAATGATTAATTTTTTTTTTATTTTAACATGAAAAGAAATAGTTTATTTAGCATTAAAGTTCAGGAGAAAAATTGCGAAACACAATTTGTGCCAGAAAAAATGGATCAACTCGGATAAAAATTAACAGAAAGATAATATATTCTGCTTTCAATTGGATAGTGAAGCCAGAATATAATATTAATGTTAGAGTAGTCTTATATTAAAAATTGTTTCGAATTTGTGTCCTATTCTTTAACATTAAGCGAAGACGAGACACTTTTAACGTGTTTTTCATATATATAATTTTATTTTCACCAAAATAAGTTAACAAATCACGTTTTGGGTTATGTTATAGCTTTATGTATCCTATAGTATGTTTTAAACCATATATCTGCAACATATAAATTAACAATAACTAGATCTCAAATTAGCAAAAACACATAAAACTAGACATTATTTAATATCTAAAGGAAAACTTATGACATTTCATGTTTTCAAAGTCAATTTTATTACAATGAGTAGTATTTAAATAGACAAGTAGACATTTTTAAGAAAATTATCGTACCAAAGTTTTAGGGGATCATAGGGACGTGTCTTAAAGCATGGTCCAACTGGGGCGAGGTCCAGGGCCTGGACTACAATAGGGCCCTCTTCTCGTTCTCGACTCAACCTTAATAAGAACTTATTTCGAATAATTTCAACAATCAAACGTTGTTTCCGATTGTATTCTTTTAAAAACTGAGAATTTTGGACGATATGTTAACTGGCTACTTGTGATGGTCGTCGTCCAAGTATAGGCCTAGGCATTCCACCATACACCATCATTACTCATTCAGTCAAAATCCAGCAGTCAGTCGAGCCAGTTTGTGCGATCGTAAGTCATGCACAATTATTTCCTTAGTGTTATTGATTGTCCGAGTATTTGACAGCGTATGCTATGCACCGTCTCTTTTTAAGGTCATAAGTGAAGCCAACATTTGTTTAGGGGCTTAGGGCCTCAAGAAGTCTTACGACGTCCCTAACTAGACTTGTGGTATTTTTCCAGCCAAGATTTACGAATAGAAAAAAAATGTTTGGTTTTTATTTCCAGTTGCTTGTAATAAACATTTGCGTAACTTTAACATTTTAAAAAATAATTTTCCCCTACAATTCTAGCAATACATGACAATTTTCGTTATTTTAAAAACCAGATTTTAAATTTATTATAAATTTTAAAGGTTAGAAAGTGCCAATTATATTTTTCATTTAAGTGAAGTCAATACCCTCTGTCATGTCACATGAATTCTTCCAGCAGTCTATAATAAATCTTAATTTAGTTTTAATGACGTAAATTAGATAAATTTATGTAACTCTGTTTTGCCAATTTTCTACGAAAATTATAATTGTAAATAACACTAATTTCAAGTACAGCAAAATTTAACTTCATTGTAGCAAAGTAAAACAGATAATTAATTTAAAAATGTCTCGCATTGTCAAGAATATTCAGCTTTAATACGATTACGATTCTTATTACGATAATTATCAAATCCTTCCATTGTTTAAATTCGTAATCAACAAATAAATACAACGACTTTTAATACATGAAATACTTCAATAAATGATACACTGATCGTAACAAAAGCTAGCCATTTTTAAAGCTAATGAGTACTTCATTAGGAATTTAATCCAATCTAATAATAAAACCTTGATTAAAATAATCCTCCTCTACAAAATCCATCTACATTATTAAAATTCTCGACATGAATGAATCTTGAAACTTCGCAAACTAAGACATTATTGGATTTTAATTATTCTACTCCGCCATTAACCGTGTAAAAGTGTACAACATTTTTAAGATTCGGAGCAATCCGTGTAAACGTATACGTTTCTGTCCCAAAACATCCGGCAATCATCCAGTTAAAAGGCTTCATAAGCATGAATATTTTCATCGAGAGCTTTAATTAAGTGAATACTCTTGATTAAATGATTTGTATTCAGAGAAAGAGCTACAAATGAGGTGATTCTCCTGGCAGAAGGCAACAGGCTAACATCCTCTGTTTCACAGAAGCTTCCTAATTATTATGTCGCTCTAAATTAAGTTTCAGGAGAGACGCCATTAACTTATTACAGGACAGCCTTATTATTTGGGCAATTCGAACATTTTTCCTTGTGGAATTAGCAAAATTAGAGCTCGTAAAAGATGTAAATTTGGTAGAATTGGTAGATTTTGCAACGAAGGCAAACACTGTAGCGCGTTTAGAAGCTGCTGAGTCAATTTTCGATGAATTGAAAGTTCTACTTAAGAGTTTGGATGTTTATTAGTTCTAACAGAACGGGAGTTGGCTTTCCTAATAAAAACAATTATGATTCAAACGTTACAGCAATTCCAGAATAAAATACTATGTATTTTAAATGTTAGCTAATTATCAGATATATTTATCAAGTTAGTATAATCAGCGATTTATTTTAATTCTTAATCACTGATTTCTAAAGCATAAAAATGATCAATTACTTCCATGCAACGAGTTTGCTACTATGGATTAGACAGTAAATATCCGGTTCAAATCTATGAAAAGATATAGATAAAGATATAGATCTACACTAGCCGTTACCCACCTGCTTCGCGGGGTATTTCGTGACTTTGTAAGACAACATTATTTTTAAGTTATTGTTATCTAAGTCCAAGCGTTAAGCCTTCAATTGTTTAAAATAAATATTCTTCTAGAACTCGCTTCCTGATTTATTTCCCTAACTGCCGATTAACAATCCCGCTATTTGCTCACCAATGCAAGAGTTTTTGTCATAGGCGAGCGTATGCGGTGTATTAAAAGAAAAAGAAAAGGCACAAATAAGCAAATTTTTCTCTGAAATAAGTGAATCCTTCTCAAATACTGATAAAGTCATTTTATTGCATTTCAAAGTTTTCGGGATATTTTTACTGATAGTAGCGAAAAGGAAAGAATCGTATTTCAGAAGGACGGCTATATACGTCCGGAACCCATAACGTATGGGTTGAGCGAGACGGATACCTACGCCGATAGTACTTAAGGGGTTAAAAAAGATATGACTCGAATTTCTAAATATGATCCTCAATTTTTATTTGTATAAGTATGATGGATTTTTTTTTTACTGTTTGCTGTCTTTCTTTTGGATTCCTTATTATGTGCATTAGTTGAAAATTGGACATGATTTAATACTTATGATATAAAATGAAATGAAATTTCATTTTATATAAAAGTTAATGAACTCCGTGTTTTTCAATTAAAAATGCCAGAAAGGCTTAGAGACTTATCCAAAACTTAAATCAATAATGCAATTACAATTTATTTGTTTCAATATACATGCCCTGGCCATGTAAATTATTTTTATATCCACAGCTTCGTTACTTCAAATTTTATTTGAGCAATCTTTAAGAATTCAATTCACAGCAAGGCTTCATAATATTCATCTTATATATTGATTATATATCTCCCACATTGAGACTTTAAAAAAACGAAAGGGCAGGCTTTTCAAAAATTGATTTCAAGTAATTTACATCTGGAACAATAATTTTCAAACTGTCTGCTTCTAAATATAAACATATTTAAAGAAAAATATGCTTTTCGTGTGAATTTTATCAAAATCAATATTATATATTTTTTTAATATTCTGTATATTAAAAGAGTTAAATTTACGCAGAACGTATGCTATATTTTTTTTTATTTTTCAGTATCTGACACGAATATTCATTAATCATTTCCGGAAATTGAATTTCTGAAGATAATTATCTTCGTTGATCTTAAAAATTTTAATGAAAACACCTGATGAAAATTCGAAAATCCTTTTTTTTTAAAGAATATTAAGCAACATTCAGCGCCAAACTTGTTCGAAATAATTAGCGTTCTGAAAGAAACCAAAGTTCTTACTTATATTCCAGAATTTTCTATCTTGTTCGAGTTGAAAACATTTGTTTCATCAAATTAGATTAATCCTTTTCAGAGAAATATTCAGTACATTTTTATTCCAGAAATAGAAACGATTACCTTTAATGATCAAAACTTTAGTTTCATTAATAAAAATTATGTTTGATAATCAGTTTTTCAGTTATAATTGGAGCTCCATAATGACAGTAAAATACAAAAGCAAAACGATAATTAGAAAATTAATAGCGATATAATTAATTTTAATAAGGGCTTTTGTTCTCCTTTTAAGTAGATGGGAGCATAGAAAAGACAGTTAGGAATTTTATAACTATTTAATGGATAAAAGAATTTCCTCACGCGAATGGAGTCAATGCTCTAAATCACGAAAAACAAGACGTAAATGGATATTTTGTATTTCGCGTGTGGGTGTTGGAATATTATTGATCAATTGCTTAGTTAGGAACGTTGTAACGGATTCTGCAATCAGGGTTATCGTTTACTTTTTCTCTGAGTATTCTGCAAGCACAATCAATCTGCTTTGAATTTCAAAAGGGAAATACAGAGTATGCATTTCAAAATTTATTTAAAATTCCTTCGCAGAATGATACCTTAACTTTTAAAAATATAAAAAATAAATATATAAATGAGGTAATACTTAACATTCATCATAAAAATGTCTAACGATTTAATGGAATTCTACCCCCGAACAAAAAAAAATGGACCAGATCGTTTATTGCGTCATCAACAGTTACTAACGAAATCGTTTGCTTTATGCAATAAATTCGATATCTTGAACATTTTTAACGGTTTATGCAGTTATTAGGTATACAATACTAGATTTTTTTAAATGTTTAAACTCTTTTGACGTTTAAACAGGGACTCAGCAGTGATCAAACTAAGAAAAGTTTTTATCTTATTCATTAAATGAATTTATAATACTCAAGCTTGTGAGGAATAACATCAGTAAATTTCTATTTAAAGAAAACATAATTCATTGGTTAGAAATATGAAATTAAGATACAAGTTCTAACTAAAACCAAAATCTAACCTATACCTAAATTTAGTTTATCAGTCAGGCGGCTAATATGCAATATTGAAACGCACCTGCATCTCAGTTCAACTAATTTATCGTTTATCTAGCATATTACCTCTTTTCTCTCGGCCATTTAGCGATCAAGCTTATATAGAAAACCTAGAAAATGTAGTTCGTCTCAGTTCTTGTCTATTACATAAACTACTGATAATGAATATGAAGAAAGAAGGAAAGAACTGTCTGAAGTATAATACAGAAAATTAGAATAAAATAAAATTGTACCAAATAACAAAAAAATGACCCAGACAACATTTATAAATGTTTTTTGTTTATAGTAAATGAAATTTTTCTGTTGTGTGCATAGTAACAAATACATAAAATAATATATTATATAAAATTATGAGATTTATTAACAATAATTACAGTTCGAATTCTTAGTCCTTAATAAATAATACACAATTTTCGCTCAAATTCATTCATAACGTGCATCAATGAGTTGTTTTTAGAATGAATTAATCCAATATCGAAAGGATTACATCTAATATAATTAAATGCACGGAAAATCATCAAAAAAATATACCACTTGAAACTAATAGCAATTAATTACGTTATCATAAAAGAAAAACAAGTTGCTTCATTTGTCTAATTTTTTCATCCAAATGCTTTGAGGGAATTCAAAATTAAATTCATTGGAAACTTTCACCATTATCAAAATTTCTTATAATATTAGAAACACGATTAATTACAAGGAACTCATTTCATATTTTGTGCAAGTTAGCTAACTTTTTATTCTTTCAGAGTTTTATTATTGATTAGTGGAATCACTAATACCATACCTATCTTTTCTTTAAAACAAAACAAATTTCAATAATTTCTTATTTTTCTTTCAAATGAGCAATTTTTAGCTGCTTAAGAAATATTGAAATATTCAATAAATTTTTTCGATAATATATCTTGTTTTCTGACAATCAATTTTTTCCCTTTAAAAACAGAAAATATACCTATTAGCTAACTCAAGTTTTGTTGCGGATGTAAAATATAACACAAAAATAAAATATATAATAGATAAAATGTATACATAATGAAAGCATATAATGTTTAACTCAATAAATAAATATACATTGTCGTTCATAATTCCCTCCAAGATTTCGGAGAGGACTTATAAAAAAACTAAGACGAATACAGCAAAAAAGAACATATGAAAGAATACAGAAAAAAATCATCTTTTGTTTACATATTTTACAGGTGTTTTATATGTGAACTATTGGTCATACGGTATTCTTCAGTGCTATAATCTAATTCATGGCTCACACTAGTCAACACAATACTATCAACATTATTCATGCGATCCGAAAGCTTTTATGTAAGACCCAGGTTTTCAAACCCCTTTTACCGCTTGATGTAGAAAAACTGCATGAAAGAATAACCAGTGCCGTCAATAACGTTAATAGTACCATGTTGACTAGAGTGAAGCAGAACTGGATGATCCCATTGATGTATGCCGAGTAACCAAAGTTTTACTCATGGAACACCTTTGTAAGTTCTGTGAATTATTTCTGTATTCTTTCAGATGTTCCTTTTTGCTGTATTCGTCTTATGTTTTTTACTACAGTGCTCCAAAATTTTGGAGGGAAAAATGAATAACCCTATATATAATGATAGAATATATAAAATATAATACACATAAGGAATATACAATGAAAGTACGTAATGAATAATACATAGATGAATATATATATATAATGAAATATATAATACATAGAATGAAATATATAATACATAGAATGAAATATATAATACATAGAATGAATATATATATATAATGAAATATATAATACATAGAATGAATATATGTTTAATGATAGAATGTAATATATAATGCATATTTTCATCATGTACATGCTCAAACAGAAATATGCGTAATAAACAAATTATTATAATAATGAGATGTTTAGACTATTATAAGAATGAGATGTAAAACTGTTTTAAACAGTAAAAATTTAAGGTATTCGACAATGTTCGGAACCATGATTTCGAAAATGCGTATAAATGAATACATTTTTTTATATTTAGTGTCACCTGAATTAGAATAAACATATAGAATTGTCTTAAGAATATTACTACAATTAAAAAATTGCTTCAATGCATTTTTTTGGCAAAAAATGAAGAGAAGTTAACACATTTTCAAAACATTCTCCTTTTATAGAAAATGCTTCTATAATAATAATATTTTGTTAATACATAGATAAGATTTTTCTACTGATTCTGAACTAATATTTTTGAAAAATTCACATTATTATTAGAGTTACGATCAATTATAAAGCAGTGTTTCTCAAACTATGGGGCGCCCCCCCCCCCTGGTGGATGCGATAACTCCATGAGGGGGGTGCGAGCATATTGAAAAGTCGAAAATAAAAGATTTTTTAAAGAAATTACTAATTTACTGAAAGTAAAAAAACAAAATACATTCTGTCATAGTAAAAAATAAAATCTACATTTCCACTGATATAATACACTTATTAATGCATCAGTACTGCGCAATGTATTTTATGATTAATTTAACAATACTAAAAGTTACGACTAAGTTTAATAATTACCAGTGACCCCACGGTCTTATCATATATAAAATTACATACAAAAATTAATACTTATCTTGATAATTTGTGGATTGATAATTAATCCCTTAACTGCCGATTAAAAGTTACGCAATTCACTCTCCAATGCCACCGTTTTCCACGTAGGCGTGCAAATATGATGTATGGGGGAGGGGTTGATTGATTGAATATTAACGTCGCACTGTTCAGCTACACGGGGGCTTTTGGCGACGGACCACGTAATTTTGAACCATGGTCAAGTGACGTGGACGACACCTGAGCTGGCACCCCCCTCTCCTAACTACCACACCACACCAATGGGAGGACGTTTCAGC
This sequence comes from Trichonephila inaurata madagascariensis, assembly GCA_019973955.1. Lineage (NCBI taxonomy): Eukaryota > Metazoa > Arthropoda > Arachnida > Araneae > Nephilidae > Trichonephila > Trichonephila inaurata. The sequence continues at coordinate 479,860 of BMAV01003034.1, forward strand.
TCTCGACAGATTTAACGTGCATCGCTGCCCTACACGGCGGGTCTTTAGTAATACTGGGTTCGAACTCGTGACAAGGCAAGCCACGATCTGATACCTATACCACTCGGCTACCACGGCCACGTATGGGGGAGGGGAATAAATAAGCAAAATCCTCTGAATTAAGTAAATCCTTCTAAAACACTCTGTCAAGGTTCTTTAATTGCATTCCAAAGCCTTCTGAATAATTTTATGGATAGTAGGGCACAGAAAAGATCGTACTTCGGACGGACGTATTTATACATCAGGGGCAATTAACGCTTTAACTGAGCGAGACGTTTATATACGCCGGTGGCACTTAGCAGGTTTAAGTCGTATTATAGCTTTAGCGTCAAAGTACATTATTATTGAATTCAATACATTGTTATTGCATGGAGGGGGACACGATGAAAATTATGATTGAATATTGGGTCGCAAAAATTGAAAGTTTGAGAAGCACTAAATTAAAGTAATAACCGATGGGTTTTTTTTTAAGTTTCTTTATTCTGATGTATTAAAATACGAATAAATCCGCTCGAAATAATATATTCCAAAAATCCTAGTTCAGGCTCTGTATAGAAATATAGACAAAATATGATTATTATAAAAGCATTTTCCATAAAAGGAGAATGTTTTTAAAATACGTCCTTCTTTCTTGATTTTTTGCCGAAAAATCGAATTTAAATAATTTTTCTCATAATAATATTCTTAAAACAATTTTATCTGTATATTCTAATTCAACTGATATTAAATAACAAAAAAACATTATTCATTTTTCAAAACCACGATCCGGACGTAGTCGGATGGATACTTTAATGCTTAAAATCAAGTTTAAAAAAACTATCTATAGCAGCAATTGTTCAAAATCTTATTTTTGTAGACATGGTAATCATAAAACTGTAGGATATCTATTCAAATAACCATTCAAAACAAGGCAGAAACTTTAGCGAAAACATTAAAACATATATGATCTCGCTCCATTCTATAGTAAACACTTGCTAAAACAAAACAACGCAAGTACACTTCGTTGCTCGCTTTCAGAATACCTAACATGGATATATTAAGCATTTTTGATACTGTTTATCCAAGTTTGGAATACAAACTCCAGCAGAAAACCAAAAAACGAGCGAAGGCGAAAATAAGCTCTTTATTGCATTTGAAACCAACAACTGCGTTCTCTTTAAAATATGCAGGCCCAACAAACTCCATTTAGTTTGGCAGCAGCTAGGTAAAATGCAACTTTATTTTTTTTTTTTCGTTCTAAAACTGAATTCCTGAGGGACTTGCACCTGACACCTATCTCCCCCCATTCAAAACAAGAAGGAGAAAGTGTGAATAAATAAATAAACAATGAACAGTCTCCCGTTTTCTACGGAACTTTCGTTTTTCTCCGGTATTTACCCTTTTTCCTATTTCCTGACAGTCACGAACTCCCCCTCGAATGAAGTAATGGTAGAAAAGAGAACATGAACTGTCGTTGCCAAGTTTATATTTTGCGTCTTCCATGTTTTCCACTGTCTGTAGCCAAGTGGCCTAAGTCTTTTGGGGAGGATGCAAATGTTTGTGACACAATACTCTTTGTGAAGAAAGATGGAAGTATTCATTTAAAAAAAAAAGGTGAAAAAATGTATAATTTAAAAGGTGTGTTTTTTTTATTGTAATGATAGTAGCAAATGTTTTGAAAACCAAAGTCCAAAGTATGTTTTAACCCTTTTTCTACTGACGGTACTTATAAGTACCACTCACTTTAAAATTACGTAGAATAATCATTTTTACGAATACTCTGACGATACTTAGCAGGAATATTATTTTAAATCCACTCTTCCAAGATATATGGCAGCACGGGTTCTATGATGAGTATTTTAACGGAGAAAGCGAATAGTTTTAGAGCAGAAATTGCGCTTTCAGCTGACGGAATTTTCAGTGGATTGTGAAGATTGTCATTTTTGTTCCGAAAAAATAGTCTATGTCAAAAGATAAGTGTCTTATTTTTATTTATTTTTTTTTTTTGTATATTAATGAAGGCCTTAGAAAACAATTGGACTATTTATTTTAAGTGAACAGTGTATATAATTAATTTTACAGTTGAATATCTTTAATTAATTAGCTATAACGGATTAAATTTCTCAAAGTTGAGTATTTTGCTTATGTATATCCCATAATTTTCAATGTAGTGATTCAAAAAAAAAGTATTGCATGAAAAAAACTGCAGTAAATCATAATGCGGAAGATAAAGGGTTAAAAAGAGTAATAATGAGATGATTTGATTTTATACATTTCTGACCACTTTATTATTCATTCCGTCAAGATGAATCTTGGTGCCACTAAATATCTGCTGATAACACTCAAAATCCTCACGTTGACATGGTTTGGAATTTTGGACATAGGGGTACCTGTTCCAGTGACGTTCTCTTTCCTAGACCGAGGTTCAAAATTACTAATTATGTTAGTGACGCTTACTGCGATGCCGTAGGGTCTGGGTTCGAATCACGGAGAAGGCATGGATGTTCGTAAATGTATAGTGCCTTCGCGGCGTAGGGGTATGCTAAATAGCCGTTGAGCCGCAAGTCCTCTCGTGAGGTTGAGAAGTGGGAGGCCCCTGACCACACCTGGGTGTTCTCCGCCAATATTAGGGTCGAACCGACCAAAATCGTACTGTCACTAGCGTGGTGCTCAAAGCTAAGACTATCGGCAGACGTAAAAATCTAGCCCTTCACCGCGATGAATTTCGTGGACCTTTATCTGATGTTGCTGTCGATCAGGTGGCATAAGTAACAACGGCAACAATAAAAATTACTAGGTCAGTCGTCCATTGCATTTGTGTGCGACATTAATAATCAATAAATAAAGTATTTTCGTCATTTAATGTGTTATTTATCACCGTATTACATTCCTAACTTTTATAAATTCTAAGCATTAAATAATTTTAAGAATGATAAATATCAATAAAAGTTAAATTAAATAAACCGGTCTAAGATTCAAACTTTTACAGATATGTTTTGAGAACATCATGGCTTATGTATAGTTTAAAATGTGTTTTCTTTTAAGTTACTAATTTTACAGTGAATACGAACTTTTATTAAAATTTTGAATATATTAAATCACGTTAGCCTTTGACAGCTATCTTAAAAACTTAAAATGGTTTTCAATTAAGTAGTGGACTGTAAACTAAGAATTATATTCCAAATAGAGTAAATAATATGTTAAATTATGGAACGATAAATGATTTTAAGTTAATTTGTTTTGAAAATAGAAAACATTATTCAAGTTTTTAATATGTGTGTTAAGATGAATCTATAAATAAAATGCACTGCGAAAAGTACTACGTCATACACATCTTCAGGAGTTACTTTAATATAAATGCGAGATGTAAAAAACTATTAAGAAAATAGTATTACACATTTGATACATACAGAGAGAGAGAAAATACTCATATTTTTCCAGAACCTAATTGTACCGAATGATTTTCATAAATCTTACGCTGTTGAAATTTTCATAAATACTTTAATCTTCGATATTTTATTATTAATTACCTTAGTGTAATATTGTTAAAGTACAATAAAGATAAATAAAAGATAAATAAAGTACAATAATACAACAAATATTGTCACCTGTATCTCGTTATAATTGTACATTTCTTATTTAATCAGATTACTTTCATTTTACGTTTCTTTCGTAACGAATATAATAAGCTTTCTCGTTCCAAACGTATTTAAGAAAATAAGATTCGAAAAAACTTGGCAATCCTCTTATGTTTTTAGAGATGCTTGTTACAGAAGAAAGAAGAAAAAGATTCGGTATATAATCTGAATAAAAAATATTCAAAGGGCTTGTTAGTTTATTGGCTTTTTATGGTTGTAGTTTGCTAGTGACTTTTAGGTGTATTAAAATACTTTTAAAAAATGAATTCTTATATGAGTAGCTCAAAGATATATTTTAGCGGTAATATTTTCAATATATATATTCATTTTATAATGACAAATAGTTTTTCCTTAACTAAATTTCTAAGGTTAAATTTGAGTTTACAATTTTTCTAAAGAGCTTATCTTTCTAGAATTCATGAAATTTAATGAATACTAATGAATATGCTTTGAAAGTATTGGAAAATATACTACTTTTGGATAACATTTCTTTTTTTTAAAAAAAGTTTTGAATTAAGTTATTATTTATAATTCAGATCCCTTGCAAGTACGCAGACAGAATAAAGAGCAAGAAATAATATCATAAAAAAACTTTAACTTCTAAATTTTTATTCTTAGAGTTAGTTTTAAGTACAATCACAAATAAAATTATATTAATTCACTATTTTTTTAAATATATTGTTAATTTTGAACTCAAAAGAAACTTAAATTATCAATGAAATAGATAATTATTCTATAAATTAAAATTCGACAATTCTAAATAAATAAAATTGTAATACTTTTTTAAATGGTTATTTATTACAAAAGCTCTCGTATTTAGCATTAAATTTGAAATGAAAGATTTACTTTTAATGGCATACAGTGATTGAATTCCAATGAATTTGTCTTTATTAAAGATATATTTAAGTTACAAATTAACCAAAAATAGCAAAGGATTTTTCAAGTTAAATTGCCGTAAAACCTGATTCGTTACATAAATCTCCTTACAAAGAAAAGATTCACATTACAGTGAGAAAATGTAATGAAATTCATAAATAGTATAAAACTGAAGATAAATCAAAAGAAAATTCCTGGAATTTAGAGTTCGATACAGTTTTAATTTTTTAATTCTGAAAATTCTAAAAACTGCCTTAATTATAAAATTTCAATTACAATTGAATAAGTTATATCAAACATCACATGACACAAGATAAAAAAGTGCCCTCAAAACGACAAATTTTCATCATTTTTAAGCTTTAGAAAAAATAAAAAGAAGAATTTTACATTAGCTCTAATAAATGTGGAATTGTAACATGAAGTTGCTATCAAAAGTTTCAATAAAAATAGTTTTTTTTTCCATTTCATGTTGGAAAAAAGGAATAAAGAGTTGATGAATAGAAGAATCAGAACAACCTGCAGACACCAAATCATAAGGAATATACTTTAATCTTTATTTCTCTCTAAATACCACAATTTCTCTCCCTGACTAAATAATTACAAATAAAGAAATTTTTATTAATATTATTAAGATATTCAGTAAACTCATTCAAAAATAATGAGGATAAGTCAGTTACATTCTGAAGCACTTAACATGGATTAATATCAAAATATTGCATATTTCGGAAATACAATGCTCGAAAAATATATGAATGCCTGAAATTTGATGAAATTACAAACTTTAAAGTTTACAATACCTATCTTTTTAACGCTGTTCAAAAAAATTAGAAGAGAATGAAAAGAAGTGAGGAAAACCATATGAGACAACCTCGTATGGGCATAAAATTAAAAGCATGCACATATTAATACGCAACATATAAAAGAATACTCAACAGAAATGTATGAGAAATTTCATTCTTTAAAATGATGGAAAGATGCTCACGATAATTCGACAAGCCAAGGATTCTTAGTAATCCCGTTATTGTGTGACATTTCAAATAATTTGTTCTCAAAACAAAAGCTGAAAAATCGTGTGTTACTACTGAGACAGTTTAAAAAGAAGCTTCTGGGAAATCAGGATTTCTACACGTATCACCTTTTTTTATTTTTGATATCACGAGCACTGATTTCCATATAAAAAATTTTTTCTCTGAGTTTTGCTACATTTTAAGCTATAGATGTTTTGTTTTGCATTAAACATTTTCATAATTTCACTAATATTATGTGCTTCCTTTATTTATGGAATATTCATGAAAAGCCTCTTTAAAGTCAACGGAATGAAATTTTTATAGATACTTAATAATTTACATTAAATTTTATTAAGGTAGTTTCAATAAACATTCAGGAAATTAATCTTGAAAACGTCTCATTTACCTATCAGCAACTATCTTGAAATATCCGTATTTTAACCCTATATTTTAATCCTAAGCCTAATATTGCTTTTCGATGTAAGTAGCATATATATACAAGCCGAAATTATTTCTACATAAAGTTTAATGCTTGAGGTAGAATTAATACATTCTCTGTATTTTTTAATTATCCAAAAATAAAAAGCACTACAAAAAAAAACGAAAAACTTTACATTCAAAAACGTTTACTTATGCATTTATTCGGCAGTAACTGAATGAATATTCACTTGAAACAAATTATTACGTTCATGGTGAGTGTATTCACTCGTTAAATATTAACACATGAAGAGATCCTCATTTGATATTTACCCAAAATGAGACCCTTCATGATATTTAATTAAATGCAATGCGTTCATGTAATTACAATGTTGGGAGCTATTCTCTCATGAACGAATCTTTCCTTTCTTTGCATGGTGAACTGACATCTCTCAAGACAAGAGACGTTCGAATCTTTTTGTGTCACTTGAACCGCTTTCCTTCTGAACGGATCGTGCCACAAACTGCATCTGTGCTCCGAAGTGGCAGAAACTGGAAGATCGAAAAGCGAGGCGTGCATTTTCTTCAATATTTACTCTTTTTCCCATTTCTCCTTTTGCATGATTATTATTTCAAGTCCCGTTCGTTTCGGGAGAAAAAGTTTCTTTACTAATAGCTCCTAATAATATTTTTCTGCCGGACTGGCTAACGGTTGATGCTATTTCAAGTCTCCTGCCATTTCTTTGGAGAGAAAAAAGTCCTGACGGGTTTACCATTTCATTTTTTTGACGTTACTGATGTCCCGACGTAAAGTTTGTTGTGCAGTTTTCTTATTTTGAAATAGCTAAAAAGTAATCTAGTTTTGTGACATGCGCAAGCTCTTTGTTTACTATTCTTGCGAGAGAGGAATAAAATACTTTTATTCTCACTTCTGAATATACCATCTTTTCCAGTACACTTTTTTACTCATTATTGGAGATCTCTGAAATTGTTCCTTTTCTATATTTGAATCTTTTAGCGAAAATATTATAAATCGAGAACATATCACAGAGTAATAATTATGAACAAAAATGTTATATGTACGTGTAAATATTAAAAATATATATTATTTTTCTTCAAATTTGCTTATAAGCTGTTTTATCTCTGTAAAAATAAAATTTTATGCTGGTTTCATAAATGAGGTTGAACTCTGATACTTCTATTTATTTTTAATATAAATTTGTATGCTGGTAATTGAAATGACTACATTATCCTACAAAATATCCGGTCAGATTCTTACATTTTTATGTAAAAAAAATCATATGTATTATATATTAATCATATGATTTCGGTAAAGTAGTGCAGAGTAGTGGACTTAAAAATATAGTTTCAAAACTTTTGAGGATATAGCATTATGCAAATGTCTAGCTGGCAGTAGTATTTGTGTGAAAAGTGTATTAATGGCAGTAGGAATTTCAGGGATTTCAATTGTACTCAAGTGATTCAAGGAAAAAAATTTCTGGCATGATAATAGTGGCTTAACAGGAACTAATAGACTTTGAATTCGGAATGATAGTTGGAGCTAAATGTATGGCGCATTCTATTTCGGAGATTGATAGGGAATTTGACATTCCTTGAACCACAGTGAATGCATAATTTCAGGCATTACCTTCATCAAGGACAATGCAGTGGCCTATTACGTCTGCGTAATTATTGAGATGCGTAATTATATCTGCGTAATTATATCAGTGGATAAATTAATCAATGTTAACAGAAAAGCAATACTACGTCAATTAATAGTAACTACTAGTGGGGCATACAACAAGCATGTCCGTGAAGAGACTGCAAAAGAAATTTGGTATTGATGAGGCAGGACAACAAAAGACCGACTTTAATGTCTGTATTAACAAATGCCATTCACTACAGCTCTATTTCTGTGTGCGCTTGAACATATTGGTCAAACCTTAGATGAGACTAGAAAAATATTGCTATGTCATATAAGTTAGGATTCGAGTTGTTATGAAATAATGATAGGATTTAAGAGTTTCGACGAAACTACAAGGTCATGGACGCAAGGAAATTTCGATAAGAAGCATAAAATAAGATTGATTGTTTATTAATGTCGAGGACGTAGTTCCACGGCCTGCGAGGCTATGGACACGGAAATTGTATTATAAAAAGCAAAAAATAAGATTGATCGTTCATTGACATCGCATTTCGAAAGTATTCAAGAGCTTTCGGCGATGGAGCTCGTAAGTTTGGACCACGATCAAGATTCCATGTTTTGGAGTTAAGCGATACTTTTTTTTTATATCAATTACCATTACTTTTTATTTCTCTTTCATTTATTTAACTATTCTTTCCATTTTAAACCAAATCTTGCATAAAATTTTGTGGAGTAGCTGATTACATGTCTCATCGTTTTTCACCAACAAGAAAAATGTTTTTGTCAATATATTAATTTTGTGTATTAAGTATAATTAAATGGTATAACTCATCAGATAAAGATTTAATCAAGAATTTAACTTCTGTGAATTTATAATATAACTTCTGAACTAATTTTTGCAAAAAAAATTTCAAACGCTTTCTCAACACCGGGTATTTTACCAAGTAATGCATAATTAACGGATTTATCATTTATTAATGTCATATTTCGAAGCAACACAAGCCAGCGATGGATCTAGAATTTTGAACCACATCAAGAAATATGGACGTCACTTCAGTTGATGTACCAAACAACCGTATCAGGGCTTGGACCTCGGCAAGTATAGCGAGCAGAAGCTTCGTTACACAGTTGTTCTATATAGCGAAGTAGAACACACCATTCAATAGAAGCAACGTTCTACATGAGTTCGTAACCGTGATCACTTAGCGGCCCAAAACAAGAAAACACTTTTTACAGTATGTTATAAAAATTGTTCTAAAACTCACACACATACATTAATCAACAGTAAATTTTAAAAAAATGCATAAATATCTAATTCTGTAACATTTATATTTATGTATAAAAATGAAAATTCATTCATTTTCATATGTAACCATTTTCACACTTAAATATTTTTACCTCAATAATCTAACTTCCGCAAAAAAAAATTTTAAACTTAGTGATTTAGATATTTTTTTTATATAACCACTAGTTTTCTAATAATTGTTGTATATATATTGAGAATGATTGAATTTTAGATACTGAAGAGAATTCTCAATATAAAAGTGTATGTTTAATTTAAAAGTTTAGAATATTTTTCAGATAATACAAGCAAAGCTGTGGTAATATGCTTGCAATTTTATGAAAAGTTTTTAACGTTAGGTTTTAAAAAGGCAATAAGTATACAAACGTTTTGAAATTGCAAGACTGTCAAAAATTAGCTTTTATGAACATTGAAAGAAAAGTATTTTTCAAACAAGCGATATATTTTAAATACTAATCTACCAGAAATTATACTTTGTATGAATATATAATTCTCATTATACTCATACAGAAAACTTGATTCTAACAAATAAATTGATCCAAAAGAGGCACTAAATAAATAACGCCTCTTAGAATTTGGGGGGGGGGCATTTGCTCTCAAATATTAATTTTTAAATGCTCACATCAGACTCTCTCAACTATATGTATACAACATTTATTATTTATTAATTCTTAATCGTGCTTCATGAATTTGCAGTCAGAACGGTGTTTTAGTCATAGTGATATTTTCAACTTCATTTTAACATCAAATTGGAAGGCAAAAAAAAAAAGGAAAACACTAAATTTTTCCATACCATAAGTTTCATTTTACACATATAACAAAATAACTACTAGAGCACTGCGTATATACTTGAAATAATAATCTTGGGTAATATAATGGAACTCTGTGAAATTAGTTTTAATTGTTCAAGCAAACTCTAACCATAGTCAAACTGAAGAATTACTCAAATTACCTTATGTCATTTAACTTTTTATTTTACCTTTTCAGGCATATTTTTAAAACTTAAATTATTTGCTCTTTTACATAAAGTTCAAATAAGAACATCGTGGTTGCATAGATTTCATATATATTACAATCACATAAAATACAGTACATAATCAAGTTTAATTCTGCGAATTCTTTATGGACTACGGACTTGGCAGAGTGAGTGAGTTTGGTGTTTTATGGCGCAAGAGCCAGTTTTGGCTATACTGCGCCAAACATTCATAGGTCTGTGGTCTGGACGGGAAAAGGAGAAATTGGATGACAAGATGGAGGGTCGAAAATAGAGAAGGATCACTGGGGTACCCTGGGGTCGTGGCACCCGTGTTTACCAAAGATAATAAAACCCTTGGGAAAAGGAAAAGATTACTAGGGTACCTCGGGATAAAACGAACTTGGCAGATGACACGATGAATGAAAACAAAATATAAATTCCGGAATGATTTAAATACTCTTTCTTATAAGTACTTAAAAATAAATCGAGTATTTTCTTCTTATGTATAAAACAAGTAAGAAAATCTGTAATCTAACAAAATATAACAAAGGTATCACACACAAAAAAGGCGTTTAAAAATTTACATATTTTTAAAAACAAAGCACGCACGATTTATTGTTCAATCTCATTATTATCCATGAACACTTCGTAAAATTTATATAAATAGTCCTTAAATACCAGCCTACGTATTGTATTTTGGTTATGGTGCGGTTAGAAAAATTAATCTTGTAGCATCTCTGAAGCTACCAACAATCAAATTTTCAAAGTCCTGTCTTATATTAATGGAATCCCAAAAAACAATCTACTTCCTCATCAGCAATATATTTCCTATCTTTAATAATAAAACCGAACATTAATCGTTTCTCGACATACCCAAACTCGCTCAACTCTTTTTCGAGCATGTAAGCTACGGAAAAGCAATCCAACTGCTTAAAATGTTTTCCTAACTGATAAATACGAAACAAATGCTGCAGCCATAAATCTCAATGAAACGCAAGGTTTCAGGCAAAGATGAAACAAAAAAAAAGGGAAAACGAAAGAAATTTATTTTCCATCCGGGAGGATAACAATTGCTATCATCAAGTCCGGACTATCACACTGATTATTCTGGCCGGATGGAAATCGTCCGGAGACCCATTAAACCCAGAATCGCAATAAGATAGGAAAGCAATGCATCAGGCCATGGAAGGAGTGGGACTTTGGAAACGGTTGGGAAATTTATCTTTAGGTGGTGGGGTTGAACGAGTTTGCCAGAGAGGAGAAGTTTATAAGTGACTGATCGTGGAGAAGAAATTGGTGGTTAGACACATTGGGGGAACTCTGGAGTGCTCCCGTTTCAATATGAAAGGTGGATGGGGTCCAAATGAGGTGATTTGGAACGATAAAGTAGACATCATTGCCTCTGTATGGGTATCAGATATTAAAGTCTGGCAGAAGTCATTTATTCTTAAATTTACGGACTGGCGATTGGTTCGTTAAATCGTCTAGGGTATAGTTAGATTTTGTGGATGGAAGTTAATTAGATTTTATATAGATATTGTGATGTGGTTACTGTTTGGTGCATAAATAAAATGTATTTATATTTAGAAAGTTGACTCACAGCTGTTTTCTATTGTGGGTATTTAATGTTAGAAATGCTAATAATTACCGTAAAATATCCGGCGTATAGCGCGCACTTTGAATACAAAAAATAAGACCGAAACTTAAGGGTGCGCGTTATACGCCGGGTAAAAAAAGGTAGCTTTAAAAATAGCAAAAGATATGAACAAAAAAGAAAACTTTTCTTCTGTATGTATAGAAACACTATTTATTTTTAAAAAAAACGACTTGCCTTACGAATTAAAAGAGTTGTAGTTCTAGAAGCATACTATTTTTTCAAAAGTTTGGGATAATACCTCGAATAAATGATTTCAAAACAAAAAAGCAAAATGTATACTAATATTTCAGATTTCTTCGTTAAAAATGGGGTGCGCCTTATACGGCGAATATACCTAAAAATTAAAAACATCAGCTTGAAAGTATAGTTGCGGGTTATACGCTGGATTTTACGGTATTGTATAAAGTAAAATTGCTGATTATAAAATTTTTAATTGATTATAATCTTCAAAAAAAATGAGAAGAAAGTTATAAATGTAATACAAATGGGACCTAATTGTTACTTTAAAATTTAGAAACACATAGGAAAAGTATTAAAATTTAGAATATAAATTTATTACTGTATAAAAGTATTGTATAGGCAACATATAAATAATTGAAACAATTACACACAACATATAATAAAAATTCTAATTGTACTGTTACTCAAAAGGATTGTATATATTTAAAAAAAATTCAGTAAAGGAAATAGGTAATTCCATAAAACCTAGTCTAGTTTCCAAAAACGGAAGAAAACGAAATGAAGTGAAAGTTTAAATCAGAAAAAATTAAGTATTTATTTAGATACAAAACTTGTTAACCACTCGTAATTCTAGGAATGTTATTTAAATCAAGCTCGTCCAGACAATTAAATTTAAAAAACTACTCAATACAAGCTATCAGAAGTTTTTGAGTTCTCTAAAACATTAAGAATAAATATAGCAGAAAAAAAAATATTTTATAGGACGCAAAAAACATAAAATAGCAGAAAAACTTACATCTGCATAAAATTATGGCTGGAAGTAGTTACGAATACGGATATAATCCAGTCAAATGAATATTGATGTAATTTCTGTTATAAGGAAATACTGAAACGAATGGTTTTCATCACGACTTTAGATTAAGCGTGATACATTGTCATGAAGTATTATTAAAACATTCCTAATTAATTAGATGTGATTTTTGTAATTTTTTCCACGTATTAAATATAATTACAATTACTTGAATTACATCAAATTAAAAAAATAGCTCATTTGTTTTAAATAATGAAAAAGTGTAAGCCAAAATAAAAATTACTATAAACGAACAAATAGACATATACCTCCTCCTTGCAGTTATATTGAAATTACCATACCTTTGTTTTGTTTTAATTATGATGGAAAAATCTGTAATATATAATACATTCAAACGCTAAAATGCATTCAAAGAAATTTCTAAGTAAAAATAATATTAATGGAATTAACTTTCAAAGAACACTAAATCAATGCAAAACTATTCTAATTTTCTTCACTGTTTACTAAATGAAACGTGTAGTTAATTTTTTTTAAACTAAGGTAATTAATTACACTATTTACTACTTCAGAAAAATAAACTAGATTCTTCAATGGTATAATTACTACTTAACAAGTTCTTTTATCATGATTTCTCACTTTAAATGCGCAAAGTTTTTTTTCTTCTTCTTTCATACTAATTGTGAAACGCGTAAAAAGTTCTTTGTTTTAACACGTTGATCGATTAATCTATTTTATTTATTTTGGTACCTTGGCCTATTTAATCACACAGAGCTACTGTAGATTTTTATGTAGCCTCAATAAATTCGACAGGATAATCAGTTTATTTATTAAGGTAATTTATAAGAATTCAGTTAAGCAATTTTCGTTTTCTTAGAACTTAACGATTTGATTTATTACTATGCATGAAAATTATTCTAATAAATTTTGGTACATTTTTTTTCAGTTTATTAATGTTAGTTTTATTTTGTTTCTTTATTCAATTTGATTTCTGATTCCGTTTTATAGATTCTACTGGCCCTACAAACCGATGTTCATTTCCAGAAATTAGTAAGTTTAAGAATTAGAATATAAGCTGTATCTTCTGGTTTTACAAGCAGTACTCTTGCGCACTCTTATGATTAAAGAATATAGTACAGTTTAACATTCAGATGTCTACTGCGGAAACAAAAGTTATTGCACATAATCTTAAAGTAGCTGGATCAGATTTAAATTAAAACAAGTCGAATCTAGGTTTAAGAAAAAAATATTACTTTAAGAAATCAGTTTTATTTCTACTTACATTTACTTCTTGCCATTACGATTACATTGACTTTTTTGTTACCACTAGTAGAGGCCTGTACCTCTTCCACAAAAAATTATACGAGTTCTTCAGGTAAAATAAACAAGAATTATTTAGATCTTGATCCATTCTCCGTAAGTGTTCTTTCAAATTTTAATATATGATTAATTCACTTAGTGCTGAATCAAACTTTACAGATTGCACAAAATCAAAGTTTTAGCAAAATTTGTATTTGTTCCATATTTTTTTGCGTTTAAACTACAACAATTAAAACAACTTAAACAATTTTGGATACTTACGTATAATACCATCGACTAATTTCTTTAAACGAAAAGACATCGCCAATTTAAAAACTGCCGCCAAATTCTGTCATCGTTATAATTACTGCATTCGAATGGGAGGGAGAACGAATTCCTCTACTGTCTGTACATGGCGGCTTTTGGCAAAATCTTTTGATTTGACGAAATTGGTACGTAAATACCCAGTTTTGATTTACTAATGAAAAAGCACATCAAATTCAGAATGGTCTCTAAATTTAAAATACTTCAACAATAATCTAATACATTTAACTCTCATTTTCTAGTGTTACAAATTTAGCATTTTAAATCATGCTACATAAAAAAATCGCGCATAAAAATCCTTCTGCTATAAAAAAGATACATTCCTTTGTCATCAAGTACCATTATACGGCATATAAAAAGTATTGCTGATAATGTAAAGAAACCATAATTAAAACAAATTACATGCTGCGAAAATTTTGCTGTACGATTACAAGGAGGCACAGATGTCAACAACTTTGCTCAGTAAATGGTATTTATTAAATATTCTCTGTATAATGATTTACGTAAGCATCTACTTTTTCATGGACCATTTAATAACGAAGTATATAAGAAGACACATTAAATAATTAGTAAATAATTTCTTTGTTACAAATAACTTTTTTATAGAAAAATTATATAAGTGTAGCCAGTGATAGAACTGGTGGTTTAATGGGGAAAAAAAGGAATTCAAGGTAAATATAATTTAAATAGCAGCAAAGTGTGTATACATTTTATAAAAATAAGATCCCTGAATAGAGGAATAATTTCGATAATTTGCAACAAAATTAGTAATAGCCAAGAAAATCTCTACCACGCAGAAGTGTTCGTTGATCATTTTCTAAATATAAAACATGATTAACTATATGAAATCTGGGGATAATTCATTATTTTTTTCAATTCATATTTATAAAGACGAAAAATATCCTTACTAGGTTTTTTCCTTTCTTTCTGCTTAATTAACCAAATAAATCTATAGTTCTCAAAACGATTTTTTTAAAAAAAATACGAACTACTTTGGGAAGAAGTGGTCATCTACAATGCAAGTTGAAATAAGCAAATAAAAAGCACAATACTAGGTCAGTATTTTAAAACAAATTTGTATAAAAAAAATGACAGCTCGAGGACATTTAATCTTTGAAAACTAGAAATTTAAAATACATTCTCAAATAACATTTCATTGCACACAACAACAAAACAGTTCTTTTATTTCAAAGGTTAAACATTCAAATCACTCATTGAAATCTTATGTAAACAGTAATTAAACCAATTAGTTCTTCCTTTTATGTTGTCCCCTTCAATTTGCACGCTCTTCAAGTTACAAAATCTGAATGACAATTATTTTAAATCCCTTCTGTCATCTGGCTTGTCATTACAAATTAAGCCTAAACAATTAATTTGAAATCACACACAGCAGTGCGTATCGTATTGAAATAATTTTAAATAATTTAACTTAAACCACGCATCATTAATATCAATTCATTTCAAAATCTTGATACTTCAACAGACATTTTAACCAAACAACTGACATCCAAACAAATTCCTCATTCCAAAGCTTATGGAATTCATATTACTCATCACATTCTTTTGTAATCACAGTTATTAAACCAACAAAAACTTCCTTCTGGTGTTTTTTCCTCCAATTTGCATGGTCTTCAACTCCCCGAATACCGGATTACACCTAGCCTTGAACACATCGAAAGTGTTAATTACACAAGTTCATCTCGTGACAGCCTGACAAGAAGCGAGCAAGGCTAACTCCAGAACTATCTTCTTCCAACAGCTTCTCTTCACTTCCCACGAGCCCAGAAAACACACACACACATCGTGCAGGACGTGCTAATTAAAACAAAGATCTAATTGAATTACCGAAACCTTTTGAAAACAGCATGAACCGAAGGTCGAGTGTGCTCGGGGGAAAGCCTGGATTACACGCACACAAGTTGTCTGGAAGCAGGCGTGGTAATTAGCATGTTCTCGACGTGACAGGATTGTATTATTCATGTCTAGGAAGAAAACCAAATACGTGTTCTTTTGTTTGTTCCTTCATTTCGGTTTCCTTTACGACTGGAATGATTGTGTCGCTTGGAAAACTGAAGGGAAATATCTGTGACTAGTGGAATTTGAACTTTTTTTTTTTCAGTATTTGTGAAAATGAATAGAATGAAGTAAATAGAACTAGTTAGTTTGCTTAAGAATTGTTTTCCGAACGTGATAAGATCATTCGAAAATGTAAAGTTATTCCTGAATATAATTAAGGGGGAAATAGTCTAGGAAACACGCAATGCTCTATGCTATTTCTCTTTCTAACATGTATTGAAAATCCCACACAAAAGTAAATATATTTAAAATATTTTCATAATATATGCTGTAGTCAGATGATATATAATTCCAAATTTAACGGTGCGTGTAAGTGCGTGCATGCATGTGCATGCGATGTTTAACAATTTTGATTTAATGTTTATTACCTTCGCACTTCGAAGCAATCCAAGTTCTATTGGCGAAGGACCTCGTAACTTTTAAGTGGCTGGAACGATACCTGAGCTGGCATCCAATTCTCCAAACTTTCACACCTCTCCAGCGTGAAGATTTGGAACTTGGACAGATTAAACGTACATTAGCTACTGTATAAGGAAGGTCTTCAGTACTATCACGACTTTTAACCGCGACTCAATGGAAGCAATACCGGGGACGAATTCAAGACTATTGCTACTCGGCTATACAAAACACTTAGAAGGGCAGAAGGAGTAAAATTGAAAATCGGTTAGGATAAGTCTCTAATGTATGCTTGTTTATCACTTTTGATATTACCACAGATTTTGCGTGGTATAAAAAAATTGTACATAATATTCGGTATCAGATGACCTGACTATTCAAAGGAAACTTGAATGAACTATAAATTTTTGTTCTTAATGTGTGCAGCATTTCAAATATGCTCGTATTAGGATTCTCAAAAATATTTAATGATATCTCAATCAATATGCTTCAATCTAATGGATATCTTTTACTATTAGCTCTGTTTTAATGTTATTTCTTAATAAAATGTTTTAAAAAGCAAGAGGATTTTTGAATTTTATATATTTGAAGTAGTATGTTCCAAACCTTAAACACCCAATCAAAATTGATAGAAATGCAAATATATCTATTGATTGATATACTACAAACATATGTTACAAACACACACAAATAACCTGTATAATATATTTATAACTAGCATGCAACATATTTTTCTGTTGCACATGTATAGAGATTGCAATATCGGACCAAAAGTTCAATACCGGTATTCGGTATTTTTTATGTCTTAATACCGGGATACCGGTTTTAATAACGGTATTAGAAATTTTAGAAACAGAAAGAAAACGAAGATGTTTCTCTGTTTTATTTGCCCATTACATTACAAAGTGTAAATATCAAAAAATAAATAAATAAAGGGCAAGTTATATAAATTATATCAGTAAATAAAGAATCACAAAAAAGTGTGAATATCACTATTCAGTCTTTGGTTTGTGGTTTTCATCATATAAATAATGAAACCAAACCTTAGTATTATCAACTTTTTGATGCTCTTTAAAGTTATTCTTATTCATTATTATGGATTATAATTCATGAGTATATATATAATAAATCTGAAAAATATTTTAAGCCATAAAGTATGATATGAAAGTACAGTGTGAATGGCAAACTCACCAATTAAAAAATATTGAAAAATTACGCACTTTCTTCACAATTACAACCTTGTTTTTACAGATACGAATACCATATTACGAATCCTGAGCGTGTGCAGGATCGCTCTGAGCTGCAATAGGATAGTTTTGGCTCGCCTCCTTGGATGATTCACATATTTTATCACTTCTCTTGATTGTATGATACAAACTTGTATTCACAGTCTAATTAATTTCCCCCGTTAGGGAGACATAAAAACTGTTTTGCTATGTCGGCGATCCCTGTATATATAGTGGAGAAAGTTTAAAAAATATCTGGCAAATACTGAAAAAAAAACGGTAATTATACTTATGAATACCGGTATTACAAAATTGCGCAAATGCTTCAAAATACCGGTATCCCGGTATGCCTGTATTGCAATCCCTACACATGTAGTTTGAAGGTAGTTTAATCGAATGTATGTAACTACGAGGGTAAATAAAAAGGAAAGAGGCTTTTGCAATTTCCCTCATCAAGTTTTGGCAACAGCGCTTGTTTCCAGCGCTTAATGAGGGGTAGTCGGTAACACTTCTATACAACATGTCACTCGTCTTTCCTCGTAGTCGTTGGAGTGTAGGAGAACATCAACGTGGCAGCTCCATTTTCGATCTGCACCAAGGAAGAAAGGAGGGTAGTGATTCGCTTTTCGTTTGAGGAAGGTGTGATACCTGCACTGGATACTAGCCCCATCCCTCCTATCACTATACCCTCAACGACGACGACCCTCAGTGGTTGACGACTATGGACCGCCCGATCTTTCTTCGTCACATAAATAAATTCTTCTGTTTAAAGCGCTCCATCCATTCGTAGATCTTCCTTCGCAATAAACAGCTGTCACCATACTGCGTTTGCATGCGATGAATAATTTCTGCAGGTTGCACACCTTCCGCATGCAAAAAAA